>JAGDQP010035268.1:6132-19675 GCA_022664845.1 Lepisma saccharinum
GCGCCGTAGGCGCTGGGAACGCCAAGCCTGCAGGGCTGAGAGCTTTCGAGCGCGTGCGAGACCAAAGCGCCGTAGGCGCTTGGGACGTGAAGCCCGTAGGGCTGGGAGTTTCGCAGCGGAGTCGCGAGCAAAGCGCCGTAGGCGTTGGAAACGCGAAGCCCGCAGGGCTGAGAATTTTCGAGCGCATGCGCTAGCAGAGATCCGTAGGCGCTGGGGACGCGAAGCCTGCAGGGCTGAGAGTTTTCGATCGCATGCGCAAGCAAAGCGCCGTAGGCGCTGGGGCCGCGAAAACCGCAGGGCTGAAAATTTGATTTTTTGGGCGTGAGTGAAGCGCCGAATGCGCAGTTGAGTCGAAACCCGCTATGCTGATAGGTTATTATTTTGTTGCAGTACATGTAGGAGTAGGTGAAGTAGTAGATGTAGTAGTAGATGTTGGAGTAGATGTAGTAATAGATGTAGGAATAGGTATAGGTGTTGATGTAGGAGTAGATGTAGAAGTGAGTGTAGGAGTAGATGTAGGAATAGGTGTAGAATTAGATGTAGTTGTAGATGTAAGTGTAGTAGTATTTGTAGGAGTAGGTGAAGTAGTAGATGTAGTAGTACATGTTGGAGTAGATGTAGGTGTAGGAGTTTATGTGCGAGTAGGTGTAGTAGTAGATGTAGTTTTATCATTTAATTATCCATATGTTTGAACATTTTTTTAATCAAATGCCTAAAAGTGATACAAGGCAAATGACCTTCATATATCGACCTACCCATCAAAATTCTGCTTACATAATACAGGGTAAGCACATATATCGACAACCAATAGAGATATTGACATAGTACAAACGTTAAATGAGTCAGTAGGGTAAATTACCCCATGTTTACTTGGGTGCCTTATATATAGGGTAAACACATATCTTCGCAACCATTAGAGATATTGACATGGTACAAACGTTATATGAGTGAGTAGGGCAAAATTGGGCACTTTGTTTACTTAGCAACCACCCTAGCAACGGCTATACTATATATCATAGAAACATGGGACTACCGGCAATAGACTTTGAAGTATGTTAGAAAATTCGGGATACTTTGTTTACCCTAGCAACCACCTTAGCAACGTGCATACTATACAGTGTAGAGACATGGGACTTGGTGCAATCGATTGTACACTCGAAAACAAAAGTTCTGGTATATTGTTTACCTTAGCAACCACCCTAGGAACGGCTATACGATATATTGTAGAGACATGGGACTTTTTGCAATTAACATATTTTCATGCAATGAACGTTGAATGCGTCAGTAGGGTCACGTGGGGTAACCTACCCCATGTATAGGTGCAGAAAATGCCTCACATAAGATAAAAAAATTTAGTAACCAATGATAATTTTCATATTGTATCTTTACCAAATGAATAAAATTAGATCTTTTGATCACATGGATCTATAGTAGACATGTCATAAGACACCTAAATAATATTCTATCAATTCTGCCTTCAAGGCAGAATTCAATATCCTAGTTCCTGTAGAAATATTAAGGTTATAAATTTAATTTCTAGTATTAATTATCCAGTGTTTTAACAATTACGATAAGAAATAGATGGGTATTCACTACTAGATTTTCAACCACTCTCAAATCATGAATACCTCTCAAAAGTAAGTAGGCCTATAATCCACAGAGGAGTATGCATAAAGATAAAATTAATTGTATGGGCAGTAAAGAGTATTTCGAAAATTTCCTTGCCAGTTTCTCCTAGTATCTGCTAATATTGATTTTAGACAAGTTGTTTATGAAGATTCTCCATTACTAAGTCTTGTTATACATGCTAAGAGCAGTCCGTTGACTGAATGGTTTATTAATGTACTAAACGAGAAGGTAAGCTTGTGGATGGGACCTACAGTTCTTGGTTAAGTGCGTTCCGAACAGCTGTAGAACGAACTTGTCATCTTTTAGACAAGTATCGTCCTGACTTCTGAAGATGTCTCTGTGTTTCTTAATAATTACAAGTGGATGTAGTTCACATTAATACATAGGACATCATGTTAAAAGGTAAAGCAATTTTCAGGTGTCTTACGTGGAACAAACAAAGATACGATTTGTTGATGTACTTACCAGAGATTTCTGATTGCTTCTGCAACTCAATTTCATTTTCCTTAAAATGTTCTTTGCCGAATGCCCCGAGAATCTATTTGGGACAAGCGATTGAGTTTTTCGTGCCACTTAGTAACTGATAATTTCGGTCTTCCTTATATTCAATAGCTGTTGAGTTTAAAGTTATAGAAAAACGTCTATACTTCATCCGAGATTCGAATTCAACATCTTGTGAATCATGAAATGAAGCTCAGTGCCTGAGATTTCTTGGCCACTATGCTCGGTTCAAGGTTGTATTAACATTCATTTATTTACGTGATACAAATTTTAGTTAATTATTTTCTTAGGAAAGTTATAGGGAAGCATTTACTGTTCGTACGTGTCCTGAACGCACAAGGTAAAAACGTAAACCGAGCGCATAAGCAGGTATCTGGCGCGTCTTGAGAGCACCGAAGAAAAACTATAGTTGACCTTGCAGGGCAGGAGGAGCTCTTTGAGCAACGCAATACTACTACTACTAATAATAATAAATATGTTCATACTTTAATAACTGCAAATAAAGGAAACAAAGCTAAATGGTGCCTAATACGTGTACCTATTCATTACTTTTACTTCGATGTTCCTGATATTTCTAACAATGAAGAAATGCTTAGATAATGTCCCCTTAGATTTTGTCCGTCATTGGAAAAACTGGCCTGGATTTTGTCCGCTTGGGCTGTCCCTTGGATTTTGTCCCCACCCCCACGTTAAACAGCCTGTATAAAGTGTGAAGGAAGGATTCAAGGTCATTAAATTTCGCTGCTGTTCAAGATGCAAGCCTCTTACTAATGAATCATATTAAACATCCTGATGATGTTAATGAAAATAATAAGTTGCAGTTATTAAAGTATGAACATCTCACAACTTCAAATTCACTAGCCATTTTTTCACTTAACTAATTAATATTTACAGATACACACTGAAAGACCTCGGTTGACAGCAGACATTAACATTCTCGAAAAGTGAAGGACCACGACCCCTTCTTCTCTTATTGGTTCAAAAGACCCAACCGAAAGTTGAACAAGAAAAGTAAACTTTTAATTACCCTCAATACCTTCTACTTTCTTAGCTTCTTTTATGATTACAAATCCAATTTTTAAGACAAAGTACACTAAAAATAAAAATGTTAAAGTTTTCTTTCAAGTAATACACAGAACAAAAATAATGTACCTAAAATAAAAGAGTATTGTATTTTAATATCCTTCTGTATTTTCTATACTTTTTACATTGTTCGCCGGAATTCATAATTTCTATTACAACGCTTGCGAGGTGATTCTACATGTAAAACTAAAATCAAAATAGTCTTTGACATTTTCTCCTCTGTGTCTTGGTTTCCAAGTCGTTCCCAAGTAACAAGCCCTTGAAAAGTTTCCCACCCGGTTGTTAAACAACCTGTATCATTGAAACTAGAATACAAACATAGCATTAAAGCGTATTGGGAAAAGAGGGCACAGTGGGTCAGTGGTACAGCGCTCATATCAGGTTCCAGGGGTACCTGGTTCGATCCCAGGCTCCGCCATGTGAGTTTGTGGTAGACAACATCGTGCTCCTGGTTTTTCTCGGGGTTCTCCCGTTTCTTCCCACGTTGTCATTCCACCAAATTCCTTCATCACTCACTTTCGTCATTCTTCATTATCACGGCCTGAGCCTAAAGGCCTAATTAAGAAGAACAGTTTACTATTGTACCTTATTTGTCATGAGAATATTATTGAATATAATTAGTTACAGTTTACAGCTCTCTTTTCTTGATTTGAAGTTATTCAAGTTTACCTTTTCACAAAATATCCTCCTCCTGCCCTTCAAGTTCAACTAGTCTTTCTTGTGGTGCGCTCAGGACACGCCAGATACCTGCTTATGCGCTCGGTCCACGATTTTGGCTTGTGCGTTCAGGACACGGAGTCTTACTGTTGTAGGGAACGGTTTCATATCGTACTGATTATAGCCATAGAACGCTCGCTAGCTATAGCTGCAGTGTTACTGTGTTTTATGTACCAAAATGGTATGTTGAGAATTATAATAGTGATGCCCTGTACCACAGCGCTGATCAACTGTCTTTATGGAAATTCTGAAAACTTGAACTCAACAAGTTGAAGCACTCCTCGTCCGTTCTATAGAACATAGTAAAATATAGTATCCAGGCAAGTTTTAGTTTCTGACATCAAAGGCAGCCATGCGATAACCATTCAAAGTTGAACATTTTTATTTGTAAATTGGCTGTAATCTGTGGAATATTGTTACTTATGCAGTGGGCACTTTCAGATTGGAATTTCTTTTCTTTCAGTATAACTTAAGCCATTTAGTTTAATAGAATTATTACAATTATCATAATTGTTGATAATATAAGAATTTACATGTCGTATCTTTGTAGAGGCGTCGTACTTATGTAGAGATATAGAAAAGTGTAAATAGATTCTAAAATTTCATTTAATGTTAAATAACTTCGGAGGCACGAATTCTCTTGAAAACAATTTTTAAATTGTCATAGAATTTGATTTTTTTTCGAAGGATGAAAATGTTAAATAATGTCTACTTCAAGGAAAGATCAAATATTGAATTAGAAAAATTTATAATTATAAACCTCAATTTAAGATACATATTAATCTCTACGTCATCCGGCATTTGCTCTAAATTGTCTTAGTAAATATTACCCTAATCTTGCTGGGACGAAAGTTGTATGCCATGGAAAAGTAGCGTTTGAGGGGCTTGGTGCAAAAGTGGTGTAACTTACATTACAAAATTGCTTAGAGAAAAGGTCCTCAAGTTATATGTGCATGATAAATTCAGTATTCTTGTCAACAAAACACAAAAACAAACTAAAGAAACCATCATTTCTGTACCAAACCCCTCAACTTGCAATCTTCTCTCAAAAAATCACTTTGCTCCTTATGACCCTTTTTATTATTTATTTACAAAGATCAGTAGCCAATAGTTTATTTGCATTCATTGAGGCTATTCATCAGATGATTTCCCGCCAATTCCAATCTCGAAGATGCAAAGGATTCACAACCTCTTCTCTCTTACAACTTCCACTCCGGCTATCATTGGAGTTTAGTCAGCTGGGAACGTAACTCCTCAGTTAGACCCAGAGATTGGCTGGACGTTAAAAGTTCACTCTTTAGACTCTACGCAGGACTTTTACCAACAAAACTATTTTCCAGATATTTTGAACCCGACGATCGTTTCGTAAGGCTAGTTGCTTACATCGTCAGGGAATTTGGTTTGATGTTAAATTACAATTAAAATTATATAAACGTTATAACATTGTTTATAAATACTAACGGTGTTACAATATGTGTTTGATCTAATGTTATTTATTTAAATTTAAAGCTCTTTGTTCTGTGCAAATTGCTATGCCCATGCGGCTGATTTCGATATACCTCTAATACGACATATAATTTTAATTGTAATTTAACATTAAACTAAAATCTCTTGAAGATGTAAGCAGTAAGGCTTAAGAAACGATTGTCGGGTTTAAATAAATAAATAAACGCAATAAATATTCGGAAAATAGTTTTATTGGTAAAACTTGCTTATTTGCCAGCCCCTTGGTGCGGGGTGAATAAAATATGTTGGCAACAGTCATTGGGGCTGTCACCAATCAGCTTTGTTAGGGATATGCTACCTAAGATAGCCGTTGTTAATGAATTTATAGGCATGCCAAATTTAACCACTTGAAGGTAATCAATCCGTCGACTAACATTGTAGTGCGGTTTGCCGCGTGCTTTGCTTTTAAATTTTCCCTTATTGTTACCATGGTCATTGGAATTCAATGGACAATGGTCTATTATCTCTGAAGATAATAATTTTAGAATCAAAGTGATATGATAACTTCCCAGTCCGATCCAGTGTCTGATCATGTGCGAAAAATCATTCCAATCGGTCAAGTACTTTTTGCGTGATGAGTGATGACAGTCACATTCAATTTTACATACTGTATAGACATGGGGTTTTATATAATGTGGATAGAGATATATCAGACATTCGTTGTGAAAGTCTTAACAATTAAGTTCTACATAGGAATTACTTATTAATATTGCCACTACGACAATATTACTTAATTGTTGTCATAGCTACTTTCTTCAGAGATCAACAAACGTTTGTTGGTCTTTTTTAATCCTATCCACAGCTGCTTAATCGAATACAAACGAAAGAAGCTGGAAAATTAACTGATGAACAGCCAGCCATTCTCTAATCGTTTAAGTCTTTGCATTTTATATTTCGATTGAACATTCTAAATCTAAGACTATTTTTCTTTTCTTTTCTTCCTGTCTGCAGTTCCAAGTTGTGTCCTGGAGGTTTGGATTCTGTGCTGGCCCTTGGAATGTCTGGGAGGCTATCGAGAAGCCCGATGGGATTGGGTGGAATGCAGGACGGGTGGATGATTGGACGGGCTGCGGAAGGGTAGGCCGACGGATTGGTTGCGTGGACGGTTGGGCGGAAGGGCGGGCTAGAGCGGGCGGAATAACTACGGGCGGATGACCGGGTCGGTCGGATTAAACAAACACGTACACGTACACACATACTAAACACATACACATATACACAATCAAATACACAAAATGTTTGCATAATACACATACACGTACGCACACACATGCATCTACACATGTTACAGCAATACGTGCACACACACATACAGAAAATATACATATAATTCAGTACCTGTTGAGTGGAGTCAGGCGAAGTGGATGATGATCGACCTTATTGTCGGGCACACACTGCACATTCATTCATTCATATATAAAAGTACACGAACCCCTGTACGATGTGCACGCGCCGTAAGTGGCGCAGAGGAATGTGAAACTAGCGCTCTGAATATTCTTAACCTACGGTACGAAGTCAGATGGGGTGGTCACGTTTGACCGACTTTACCTCTCAAGGTGCCCAGGAGTACCAAGGACATTCTGGTACTTAGTTTGATAGGGGCCCCCTCAAAGCGCCAGGTATGGAAGCGGCCCGAATTTTCTTCAGTACTCCCATCCCTGGCGCTCTGGGATGCAGTCAGCTTCCTATCAAATTGAGTATCAGAGTGTTTTTGGTACTCGTGAGCATCTTGAGAGCTAAAGGCGGTCGAGCGTGGGAATGACCACTGCACTTCATTTCGTACTGTAGGTTAAGAATATGTGGATCGCTACTTCCACATACCTCATGAGCCGTTCATGGTGCGTGTGCATCTAACATGGGATACTTTTACCTTTTTGCCTTATATACTTAAACATACCGTCACCAGGGATGAAGTCGAGCAGGGTGGGGTGAAGTCGGTCATTACTAAATGAATCCATTCCAACCATTTCGTGGTTACATGAAACAGTGGTAGTACCTTAGTATCTTTGGTACAAAGGTATTAGCATTGTTGCACGCAACAAGCAGATGGTAGGAGTCAAAATCACAGCCATTTAGTAGCATCGACTTCAGCCCACCCTGATCGACTTCACCTCTGATGACGGTATTTGATACACAAGATCAGAACACTTCGCTTTCCTTCATATCCTCTTCAATTAGCTGTAAGAGTACTCTTCATTTCCTACAAATTATATCCAATCATATTTCCAATATACAACCTCTATGTATACGAAGTTCTAACCAGATCCTTTCCTTTTGTGCGTGTCCTCAACACTGTTCTACTTATACCCAAGCTCTTACGCTACAGTGCTATCGAACGGTTTCTAAATATTCTCCTTCACTACAAAAGCTAATAAGCTTTATTCAATCATCATCATTATATTGCTGGATGAAGATCTCCTCCTTTTCTTTCCACATATCTCGGTCTGATGCTATCCTCATCCATGTAGGTTCTGAAAAACGCTTGATTTCATCTACCTATCTTGCATTTGCACGTCGTCTCGGTCGTTTCTTCTCTCTGGAAATCTAATGTAGTACATTTGTCGTCCATCTTCCATTTGTTCTTCTAGCTATGTGACGGATCCATTTCCACTTTATCTTCTTCGCAGTCTTCATTATATCTTCTACCTTTGTTTGTGCGCGAATACAATTATTTATCTTCCTGTGCCACCTACTTATTCCTAGCATGCATCTCTCCATTGCTCTTTGTGTGACTCTTAATCTTCGAGTTGTTTGCGCATTCAATGTCCAAGTTTCACAGCCGTACATCATCACAGGTAAGACACATTGATTATAAAGTTTACGCTTCAGACACATTGGTAGTTTGCTTTTGAAAAAGTGTAGTCTTCCAAAAGAACTTCACGCCGTTTTACATCTTCTATTTATTTCATCAGTCAACTTGGCATTCGATGTTTTGAGCTGGCCTAGGTAAACATACTCATCAACTATGCATATTGTCTCTTCACTAATCTTTACTTTCCTCTTTGCAGCATGTTGATTGTACATTACTTTTGTTTTACTTAAATTCATTTTAAGACCAATTTTCGAACTCTCATTACACACATCTTCCATTCTGGTTTGTAGTTCTTTTGCACTTGAAATAAACAGGACTATATCATCAGCGAATCATAGGTGATGAAGATTTTCGCCGTTCATCTTTATTCCAACTTCATCGCACTTTAAATTTTGGAACACTCTCTCCAGGACCGCAGAAAACAATTTTAGAGAAATTGAATCTCCTTGCCGTACCCCCATTCCAACTTTAAATTTTTCACTGTCTTGATGCAGTCTAATAACAGAAGTGGCAGTCGAGAAAATGTTTTGCAGTAGCTTGATGTATGCACTTTCGATACCTTGATGTTCAAGTGATTTAAGTACTGCTGACAAGGAGACCGAATCGAAAGCTTTTTCAAAATCTATGAATCCTAGATATAGTGGAAGTTCATATTCATTAGTCCTTTCCATAACTTCATTCAATGTTTTTATGTGGTCCATTGTGCTAAATCCACGACGAAATTCGGCTTGTTCCCTTCCCTGGTTAAAATCTAAGTCTTGTTCAATACGATTCAAAATAACTTTGGTGAACATTTTGTATAGGACTGACAGTAAACTAATTGGTCTGTAGTTTTCCACGCGTTCTTTGTCCCCTTTCTTGTACAACAAAATAATAACGGAATTGTTCCAACTTGAGGGTATTTCTCTCTTTCTCAGGCACATTAAGAATAATTTGGCAAGTTCCTTTTTCATCTTTTCACCTGCCTATTTAAACTTCTCTGCTGTGACTCCATCTTCTCCTGGCGATTTTCCATTCTTTATCTCTCGAAGTACTTTATGCACTTCTTTCATTACGTCTGAGAAATCTACATCAATTTCTTCTAAATCTTAATTTCGTAGCTCTTCTTCGGAGTAGTGCAATTCACTGTAGAAATTTTCAATATTTTTATAATTTCTTCATTTTTTCGTGTTACGGTCCCGTCTGGTTTCCTAACTGCAATTATTTGATTTTTCCCTATCATGAGCTGTTGTTTGGTTTTCTGTTTTCCTCGGTTGTATTTCCAACGAGATGCTCGTTGTATCTTCATACATTCTCTCTCATTTTCTTTCTTACGGTTCTATTTAGCTCTGTGTAATCAATCCTCTTTTATGTAATTTTTCTCTTCTTTCATTTCCCTTCTTTTCTTCATCAAGAGTTTAGTTTCTTCTGAGATTTTGGTCTGTTTTCTTTTTGATGCCTGCTATTTCCTTGGCTGTTTCTCTTATTATCTCAGTCAGTATTTTATTTCTTCTATTGATGTCTTCTTCATCCTCTAACTCTTCCAAGGCGCTGAATCTGTTGCTTAGTTTTATCTCGAATGTCTGTCTGTGTTTTCCTAGATTTTCCAGATCTAAAAGTGGCGTTTTTCCTCTGATAAGCTTCTTTCTCTCTAGTCTAGTATTTAGTTTCAGCTTACATCTCACCATTCTATGATCACTCGAGATTTTGAAACTTCAGAACAGACACGTCATGCAGAGTTTTCCTGTTTTTCGTCAAAACGTAGTCTACTTCGTTTTTAATCCCATTTGGGCCTTTCCATGTCCACTCTTCCTCTGGGGCGGTTTCTTGAAAAATGTATTGGAAATGAACAGTTTGTTGGCTTCTGAGAATTCCACCAACTTCTCTCCTCTCTTGTTTCTTTTGCCAAATCCAAAGTTTCCAACTTTCGTGTCACTGCTCTGTTGGCTCCTGCTTTTGCATTGAAGTCTCCCACTACAATTTTGTAATGCGATTTGCTACTATTAAAAATCTTCTGTATCTCCTCGTATAGGTCTTCAACTTCCTCCTCCGGGTGTGAGGTTGTTGGAGCATACACTTACATAATTTCCATACTGTATCTCTTGTTTATCTTTACTACTACCCGTGCGATTCTATCTGAAATTCCTTCAATTTCTGTGATCCGTGACTTAAGGTCTTTATTGATTATAAAGCCAACGCCTGTCGGTTTTCCATTTTCTGTTCCTTTAAAGTAGAACGTGTGCCCCGACGGTAGTTCCAACTGTTCTTCATTCTTCCTCCACACTTCTGATAGTCCTATGATGTCCCACTTAATCTTTTGAGTTCATTCTCCAATTCTTCTCATTTGTCCTCTCCTGCATGTGACTGACAGTTCAGAGTCACCAGGAATAGGTTCGTTTGAGTTAAAATTCTTTAGTAAATTGCATCTCTCCGCTTCATAAAACGCTCTTTAGAAAATAATTTTCTTGTTTCGAAATCCTTCTTTCGCTATTTTCTCTCTTCTTATTTTTTCCATGCTATAATCTTATAAATTTCGCAACTACTTCTTCTACTTCCTTTATTCAGTTTTGTTGATATGAGACTACATGTTCGTCTCGTTTCCATCACATCTTTTCTCTTTCTTCATCCTAACTCTCACACATAATCAAATGTTGCACGAATACACACAAAGGATGTTTGGATGGTTATTTGACGAACTTCCGGAGGAATAACGGTGCTTACATTCACATAATCCATACATATATCTGTCTGTCTGTCTGGATGTCTGTCTGTGTGTGACTGCCTGCTTGATGCTTGCCTGACCTCCCTGCTGCCTTGAAGTCTGACCTGAAGCCAGTCTGGCCTGAAGCTTGCCTGACCGTAGTTCTGTTCAGTTATTCACCTGGCCGCATCCAATTCGGGGTCGAAGGAGTTGAAGAAGGGAGTTGGAACGGATGGCGATGGGTGAAAGGAAGATGGAACGGATGTCAATGGGCGAAGGAAAGTTGGAAATAAAATTTTGTTTAAAAAATGCGTTTGTTTTCTTCTTGTTTCTGTATACTAACAGTACTTAAATTATAAAATCAGCAAACGTCTTCACGCTGTGGCTAAAAACATACTTAGCCAAATCGGGACTGTTCCTGACTTGCAAAGTGTTGACAAATTTGTTGATTTTACATGGTATCAATGCCTTTTTTACTCTAATATCACAGTACTGTTGAAAATGACTTGAGAAGACAATGGTGTGCTGCAAATGACGTTAGCTGGAGCTCAATGATCAAGAACCAAATCACTAAATTGCTTACCTTGGTAGAAAATGCTTTACAAATTATTCCATCCGATCTTTAGAAGACCGTCCTGGCTCCGTCAATAAAGAAGGAATGGTGCAGAAAACTTGATTTTTCAGAAGGGTGATGCTGAAACATCTGACGCAAGCCTGTAAAGCAACATTCGTAAGGGAGTGCTGAGAAAGAGTCGGTTTAATGACAAGAATCATCACATAATCAATAGTTGCCTGTGAACCCCCACGGTGCCTTGAATCCAAATTTCACAAAGAGTGATACCTGATGCTCGATTGAAATAAAACTTGATCAAAAAGTATCTGGCTTTTGAAAGAACAGTGCAAACGAAACTCAGTTTTGACACACTGTAATCCTTTTTCTTCTGATTTCTCCTTACTACGTAATCTTAATCCCTTTGTAAATCCAGTCACTGAATACTTCAGGAACTTTATTATGTAAATTTAATTTTTTTTATGGTTGCTTTCCATATTAAGGACAGTACCTGCGTGGACAAAATGTCCGTAAGACATTAAAAATACTACACGATGAGATATTTGATAAAATAAAATACACTTACATTTAATATCTTAAGCAATCCTGAATAGCGACGTTATTAAGTATGCTAGACTCTAGTATAGTATATTGGGATACTAGACTCTATTTCCTGACCGATACCTTCTCCGTTCTTGTTCTCTGAAAAGTAATCGCCGAGGGACTTGATCTCTAAGACATGTAACGAGCTCTGGCTTCAGCTTCCTATTGAGCCCATGGAGAAAAAATAAGTAAATAGAAGAAAGGGGAACGAAGTCGCATCTCATCATCAAACAGATGAATAGGGCGAGTCATGGGTTCTGCAACATCGTCTTTCTAAAAATACGGACGTTAAGCAGCAGTAGAAAATAGTTATACAATTTTAAAGAGCCACTACGTTTCTGAAGTAGTAGGAAATGTTTTTAATTATTGGGGTAGCATCTAAAATACACCATCAGCAAGGGTTTCCACCTTTCCCGATTCTGTAAGTACCGTCAGGATTTTCGGCTCATTGTCCCGATTTTAATTTGTCAGAGTTGAAGCATAAATAATATGTTATTATTTGAATTTTTAATTGTAGACGTATCAAACTACTACACTTATTATTTCTATCAGACATACAAATATTTGTTTTTTCCTTGTTCTTTTTTTCTTGAGTCCTAACACATGACAATAAAGCAATATTTTAATGTTAGTTGCACCTTCGGCGCGTATTAATCAGTCTTTAAGTACAGAAATTTTAGTTAAAGACAGCGCTGTATGTTAAACTATCCGGAAATATTTTATTTTTGAGTATTACTTTCCTCTGCATGTTCAAAACTTATTTGTTACTTTGAGACTAAAAAAGAACACGATCGTTTTTAGTGCTTATTATAAATTTACATGTATAAGAAAGACCTTTCAGGTAAGTTAAATATTAAAAGCTACAGGCTAACTTCAAACTTCATTTTACATCTTCACAAAAAACATACGTAAAACACCATTTTGTATGGCTAATTTTTCTAGTCATACTCCCGGAACCACTTTTCTATTTGACGCGGTGGAGAAGAAATCTTAAAATGTGACTTAAAAGTCTAGTTTTTAATTAACAAGAAAAGTACAATTTATTTTAGCTAAATCGATAGTAAATTTTAACTTCAGAAGTCCAGGACGGCTCTAAGAGCTAATGTTAAGGTTTGGTTTTGTGTTTTTTGTGTGTGTAAGTATGCACACACACAAATTTCTGATATCCTTAGTACCAGGTACAGACTCTGTCCCGATTTTCTTGAAAAAGAAAGGTTGAAATCCTGCCATCAGCACTATGTATGCCGTAGAGAGTAATTGTAGCAGTGATTTTCAACGTGAGAAAAAGATTTGTTTCATATGCGAAAGATGAGCTCAGTAGTATACTACGGGAATAATTACAATATCCTGGGGGGTGGTGATAGCGGCTATGGCCTCCCCCCCTTAGGATTTTTATACAACATGTTTGAATTTGGGTCCTCTGCCATTTTTAGGAGTCTGTACAACATGCGGTAGAAGGAGG
>JAGDQP010035269.1:6151-19674 GCA_022664845.1 Lepisma saccharinum
GTGTGTGTGTGTGTGTGTGTGTGTGTGTGTGTGTGTGTGTGTGTGTGAAGATATCTTTTTCGCACTACCCTTTATCAAAATTCAAAATAAGTGTTTTTTCGATTCACCCTAATGAATAAATATGAAAAGAATCTTAAGTTTACTGATGCGTAATACTAGGTGAATTGGCATAGACTAAGCCAAAGTAGGAATTATATGAATGTTCACAACCGTTTGCTATCTTAAAATCGTTCCACGGTCAAAGAAACTAAATCTAGATTACCCAAAATTCCTTTGTCTTTTAAAACTTGAAAAAATAGACAAAATCAGTAACGATGTTCTGCAAATAAGGTTTGACCGAGAAAGTATATGGAATAAATATGACTCATTAAAATCCTTCAACAAATTCTGCAAGCTGGTGAATTTGTTTCGCACATCAATGTACTCGTACATTTCCAAAGTTATATTTAACATACTTTAATATGCATAATTAAATTATTAATAAATCCTTAATTTGATTAACCTTTACGCTTCAACCCAAATAATCTAGTATCCACAAGACTAACATCGCTTACAATTCACTTAAATAATAAATACTTCATTATAATTTATTGTTTCACGTCGAATACTCACTGAAATTAAAAGTTAAGCGAAAAATTAGCTAAATATTCAATTAATACAAGAACAAAACTTAATGAACCAAAGATGAACCGAAAGCTCAGAGAAATAGAACGGCTAAAGATATTGTATTAAGTGATAATTTTACACATTAATCAATGCACTAATATACGATTAACATTATCAATTTCGATTTCATAACTTATTAAAAGCTGGAATCAATAATTTCAGATATTTAAAAGACTTTAAAAATATATCTTATGTTGTAATATTGTAATCGTCCAAATTATTTTTTAATGTTTTGCGTTAATTCAAAAAGCCAAGTACATGCATAACCGGACTCAAATTTTATTTATAATATATTACTTACTAATGATTTCGCACACACAATGTTGTAAAATTGTGTTTTAAAATATTGTAATTATTCAAAAATCAATTTGTCTCTTGCAACGTGTTAAGGTTTTCACTGCTTTTCTTTATAAGCGAAGAATACCAACGCACACAAAGGCATATATTGAAACGCTGTTTAAAGCAAGGAAAATAATTTCTATTACTAAATTAAAAGAAGGAAATCTTACATGAAGCGTTGTGAAATATTCTAACAATTTGGTTTCACGAGAATAGTTACAAAAACGATAAATCTTCATCAAAATGATGACTAAAATTATAATTCTTCTTCTACTTTCCGTGCTTGGGGTAAGTTTTACTCATACATTTTTTATAGAATTTACTAAAGTTTGTAAAATCAACTTCTATTAAATTTAACCCTTTCATGTTCTGTATTTGTCTCTTCTTCTGTGTGTAGTTTAAACACTTAAATTTATTATCGAATATTCACAAACTTGCCAGAATATAAATCGGTCTCAAAGGTCGATTTTCTTTTCATATTATAGTTAAAGCATGTACCTTGAGAAAAGAATTTGTAATAATTTCAAATTTTCTTGAAACCTTTTTTTCTCTCTTGTAAACACAAAACGACATTTCTTAGTAATCTTCAATTATGGTTTCCTGCTTAGACCGCAATCTTACTCCAGATGGATAGCTCCCATTTATTTATACGAACAACGAGAACGTTATTTACTCAACACTCTTATCACACACGGAATTTAGAAACTGGAATAGTTAATGTGTAAAACGACCAGGGACATCTTGCTACAGTAACATTACGCACGATGAAATACAAATAAATCGTGATGTTAACAATAATTATACACTAGGGTGGTTGGAAAAAGACTCGAATACTTATTTTTGAGACGCTATAGTGCGGAAAAGTGGATATTGACATTGATACAAAATGATTTTTATAATCGGATATCATTTTCCAATAGCGCATAGAGTCCTAATATTCCCCAAGATGATAAATTTTAAGTTTTCTCGTATTAAAAAAAAAACCTCCCGTAACATTTTAGACGTACTATAGCGCGGAAAAGTTGCAACTGGTACTGGTAACATAGAAAAAACTTAAAATCAGGCATTATCTTCTGATCGCCCAGGTGCATTAAAATTCACAAAAAAATTAAAGTTTTACTATTTATCGTAAATCTTAAAAATAATAGCTATTTGATATTTGAAGACTTTTGGTTTTTAAGGTATAACATATGCATTGATGTCGTTTTATCAATACACTCTATGATAATCTAATATTTATAGTTTATTTTGTTGTAATGGGAGGCCTGGAGCGCGGTCCTTCCTGTTCCTACCTGTCTTTTGGATTCTACCTTACATTATATATATATTTAAGCAGATTTTCATTCTTCCTTTTAGTAGTGATCATGAAGAACGGTAGTACCTTGAGTGACGCTGACAAAGGAGTCTGGTAGGGACATTAAAATATATACAAGTAGTTTCGGATCTAGCTAACTATAATCCCGATTTTGATGCTTGAACTTGCATTTGAAAACTCTTTGCCACACTAAGTCACAGAAAAAAATTTGGTTGGTAGGGCCTCCCTAGGACCACCTATTGCGGCGCGAAAATAATCAAAATTTCACATTTCTGATGATAGCAATGCTCCTAAACCTGTAGGTTGCTTAAATGTGTGAAATCTTAATCTACGCTTCAATACATTTCAAACGGTGTATCACACGTCAAAACCGGTTAAGGGGTTCACTGTTATGACTTTTTTTTACAAGAATCACAGAATTTTCACGAATGATCGAACAGTTTGTCATTCTCTCTGTTTTTTTCTTTGTGTTAGCCCCAAATGGTTGGTACCAGGAGGGGTTGGGGGTTAACTGAGGGCCCCAACATGTTCAGAAAGATCGAAGCTAATTCTTTTGATAAGAGTTACCATTTCCCAGATACAGAGCCTACCATTGTCCTAAATAGACCTTTTGTATGAAGACTATGAACTTTTTTAATAGGCAGCCTTACAAAATACGTGATATTAGTATAAAAAACCATTCGAAGTAAAGAGAATATTGACGCAAGAATTCTACTCACAAAGGAAGTGATATCCATTTTGCGAGTGATTTTGTGTCACTATGACGTAAGGGATGATACTAAATCTCTTAATTTTATTACACTTCCACTACCGTATAGTGGCGCAAAGAAAATCACTCGCAAAATGGATATCACTTCGTTTGTGAGTAGAATTCTTACGTCACTCTTATCTTTACCCCGAAGGGCTTCTTGTATAGACATGCAATTTTGGCACCCTTCTGCTGTAATGAAACAGTAAATAAGAACACTGCTGAAACCGTTTCTTGGAAAATATATAACAACGTTACAAGGCAGGGTGAACGTCCAACAGGGTGGAGAAAATCCAATATTAACTAAGCTGGTTCAATATACTTTCCTTTTAAAAACAGCTTCGTAACTTATCAGCTACATAGTTTGTTGATTATACGCGATGGAATATGACATTTGACATGTTACACCGGCATCTACGCCCGACAAATATTACCTTAACTGTCGGGCTCTGGGGCTGCTGTAAGGACGGTACCTGTCGTGGAACAGTGTCAATGATTATTTAGCAATATTTCACCGCTAGAAACACAACTTGGTTACTTCTATCCTCAGGCGAACTACTCAGCATCAACAAACAAAAAATATTCACTATTTAAATATTCTGCAACAACTAATTCCTATATTTCTTTGTGGGCAGAAATTTGCTACAGCTATGCAGCTATGCTATATCTAATTACTTACGACTTGTAGGATGTTTTGTCGTGAAATGTTCCTCATTATTCTGTGGAGGAAGGGACGATAAACTTAACTCCAACTCGACCTGCTACCGCCTGTCCTCATCAATTTTGTAGCAGCTGACCGTCCGTTTCGTCTTCCTCGACGAAAGTACATCTGAACTTCAGTTTGTCGATTCCTAAAGTAAAAGATCTTCCCCGAACTTTCGACTTCAAGTCTATTTCTTCTTACCAAATGGCCAAACCACTTCCAGCTAGCAAACTTATGACTTCCAGCTAGCAAAAATTAGATGCAAGATGCCACTGTAACTGCCTTTGTCGCCGTTACATCAGGTACGGATTGTTCCAGTAGCTGTGCCCCTTTTGTACATTAATTTTCTTCCACCAAGTCTAATGCAGTTATTATATTAGAACAACCAGCTCCAAGTTTAGTATGAGAGGTAGTGGGTGGAGTACTTCATATTTGGAATTGTAGTCGTCATAATGGAACCGTTGCCTTTCCGTTATTTATGCTTAGATACAACTTTTTCTGTGGTGTGTTCGAGCGTTTTGATTTTCATTGGTCTATTTTACGTGGGAGATTTAAGTCTCCCCATGTTTTGTTGTTGTTTATTTTGAGTTATTTTTGCAGATATTGAGTTTGTCCTATTTTTCGTTACATGGTAGTTTCACAATGTACTAGGCTTTAACGATTTTGGGTTAAGCATTAACTTGTGCCTTTCTAGCCATTTACAGATAAAATGTGCCTATTAGCCCTCCTCTTTGTGGTAGTGAGCTAGAAGCTTCTGATTTGTTTTGTTTGAGTTAGTCGTTCTCTAACTTTGTGTCATTTACACAAGGATATTACTATCCTATTTATTAATATGTTTTTAAATTTTCCATTTCATAGTGCTAGTTTCCTGTTTCTAAGATTATTTTGGTGTTAAAAAGGTTTGCGGTCAGCTAGTATTTTATCAGTTCTGTGTAATACATAGAAGTTTATTAATCTTTATTCGGGTCTGGCCGGTGTATTAACCAAGCTCTGTTTTAAACCTAGCGTTTCATATTCACATTTAATTTGTACTACAAAGTGCTTCAGCAAGATGTTTATTGTGCATCAATTTCCTGAATTCTTTCCAGCCCTTTCTCAACCTGTAGCTGGGGCAAGAGAGTGCCAGTTAGCACCTCCTTACTAGCTCGATTCTTGTGTTGGGTCTCCTCCCTTGTTTCTTTTCCCATGGAAACATCCCCAAACGGACGACCAAGCAAATAGACAAGAGAAAATAGAAAGAGATGTAATCAACAAAATAAATTACTAGTCAAACAGTCAAAAGCCCGGCCAGAACTAGAGTGTGTGACCACTAAAACAAATTGTCACTCCTTAGAGACAAACTTAGAATACGGTAATAATATAATAACCTCAGTCACTACCGCCAGACGCCTGAAACCGTGATCCACAGAAACCGGAATACCGGGAGAAAAGAATAGTACAGGCAATAAAAAATGAAAATCTCAGCCTCTGAGAAGAGACCGTACACATATATGAGCACAAAAATCCTCACAGTAAAAAATAACAAAGTTAACCGGGAATATCGACAAACCGCTAGAACAGAACCAGAATCATAGAACGCTGGTACACTTATATCACTACAAAAGACGAAGAGAATACCGTCAAACCGCTAGAATCATAAAACGGTGATACACTTACATCACTTTATTACATGTACAAGGAAAGAGAAAATACAGCAGGCTGGTGTAAACAGGATGTACCGGGCTCTGAGTTTCACATTACCATGGAACAAAGAGTAGATGTTCAATTCTCCTGAACTTTACTTGTTATCCTTTCGATTCACATCAAAAAGGTCTCTCGCGGTCCATTGACTTATACGTACTTTATGGAAGTGCAAGTATTCACATCGAAAGGGTCTCTCTCTAAGTCCAATATTTCATAGGACCATCTATCCAGAGCATTGAAAGGTTACCTCTACTCGACTAATGGCAATTGCTAAACAAAAATAAACCTAAAATTGTTTGTATGTAAACAACTTATTCCAGGCCATTCTTTCTCTCTCAAATTTTCAACACATTTCAATAATTGAAACTAACGGCCATATCACCATAAAAAAGATTAAATCAATATATTTTTTTGCAGCGAACTACGAATAACACAAGGTCTTAGGAGGACTCTTGTAAAAGCAAATTAAACACAAATTTATGATTTTAGCAACTAAACTGCGCATAGAAATGTCATAAGCTCTATCACTCTGATTCTCAATTTAGAGACTTAATCAGTGGATATATTAATTAATTTCATATCAAAATTTCCCTACTTTTCCTGACACAAATTTGTATTTTTTAGTAATACTGTGATATCGTATAACCAAGCGAATAAAGCACTTTATTCTTCAATAGTTTTGAATCACTAATTGGGTATTCCTCAAAAATCAGAATATCTTTCTGATTCAATATCTACCATAAAAGTGAAAAGAGAAGATCCCAATTAGTTTCCCTCAAAAAAAATATTCATGGAATCGAATCAATTATACCAAAATTGACTCTCCCAATTCCATCCAGCAGTTTACTCTAAATAGCACAAATTAAAAATATCCCCATGCATCCACATGCCACCATTTAATACATTGGAATCCCTTCAATCAGCCAATTGAAGGACCCAAGATTCCAAAAACATGCTCTAATCCCTTTTGGTTCACCAAAATCCCCCATGAATAGAACCAAATATTTCCCCTTTTTCCCATGCGCCTGTTAATAGGTTAATGCTATGGTAACTAGCTACTAGAAATTTAGTACTTACGATTAAAAAAAAGAGAAATTAATCATGCAACTATTCTACTCCCAGGGGAGAAAAAATAATAGGGATAGGCACAGAGTTCTATTAGAAGCAATTGTTCCCGACTTACTCTACCAAATTCAGCCGTACCAATTCTACTGAGCTCCTTCTATTCACCCTGAATAGATTCCCTCGCTTACTCTACTCCCGGAAATTCTATTTTCTACAGAAAGAAGAATTAGAGATAGGAAAATTTATGACAAGACATCTTCAAAGAATAGCAATGAGAATACCATAAGAGAGTTAATTCTACACAAAAATATTCTACGAACATTCACAAATAAATACTTTCGTTTGTCAAATCTTGTACTCAGGCCTCGAGCAACTTAATCAGCGTACATCTTAAAAAATGCATAAAAATATTAATTTCAAGAAACACACGCTCGGCCGGTACTTGAAAATCCAGCTCCTTTTCTGAGCTTATATTTTTTTCTTTTCTCTCTCTCTCTCTCTCTCTCTCTCTTATTTCCTAGAGAACAATATTCTGTTAAGTTCTCCATAAAAATACCACAACATATTTCCTACCTGGCGACCAATTCATCTGCTTATCTTTTCAGCCACAAATTGCAACTTTTATAAGTACAAGAATTAAACACTCCATTCGAGCTTCTTGTTTATCCATAAAAATTCTTTTCAGCCGATGGCCGCTATTGTAATCCTATTATAGATTCCGTAGCCTTTCTTTCCAACTGACCATCTTGAAGCCTCCTCGCGACTGACCGCCGGGCGCGAAAACTCCGCTTCCCTAACGCTTTCTCTTTATTCCCAAAAGGAGGGAGGGAAACGGAAAACAAAAAAACAGCCACAGATGTAACCGCTTGCTCGAAATTCGTAGCTTCGGGGCAAACGAACCTTCAGAGTCACATAGCTTTAAACATTTCTTTGCACAAAATGCAACATATTTTTAATTTAGAGAAGTCTTGGAAAAACTAAAAAAGAAAACATAAAGAAATTAAATCAAATAAGTAAATAAACACAAGTACACAATACACAATTTAAATATACCAACAATAATTACTTTGTTTCCTAAAAGAAAGAAGAAAGATTAAATACACAGATTATTTACATCATCTTTCAAATTAAATAAAAATTCGTTAAACTATATTGATGTGCACATTTACCTAACACTGTAATGACTTAATTAATTAGATTGGCCAATCTTACAACTAACACATAGGCCTAATATACAGAAATTGTACACATTTACCTCAATTTACAAAAAATAACTCCGTGTAATTACACATATTTTGCTGGAGATCGTTGCTTTAGATTATCCTTAAACTCTTTTTCTCCTCATGATAAAAACCTAAATTCCTTCATCAAAGACAAACATGTAAGATGTTAAATATCGGAAAAGAAATTTTGCTCAAATTCCTTCAATCAAATGCACTCCCGAGCTATGCGACATAATATTTCTAAAACAGTTTCATTATTTTACTTTCTACAAAAATGCAATTACTATAGCTAATCAGGAAGTAACTTTAAAATGTCATTCATCGTATATATTGGCATATTATTATTATTACTTTTTTGTTGTAAGTACAATAGTGATATTAGAATGCTCTCTTATTCTTAATTACACTAAAGTATCAGTGGATCGGCGAAATAATAACTTGAAGAATTAACAGAAATATTACACTCAAAAGCATAGTTGTGTTAATTGAACACAATGCGGTGTCCCAGCGTGACTCCTACATTTTGTGTGTTAAATCAACACAACACAACACACTGTGTTGTTTTCTATACTGGGAGAAAAAACAGTTACGTCTAAAGCTGGATTTGAGCCTGGGTTCTTCAGTTGTCTTACCGATTTGGCTAAATCGTCAAATAGAAAAAGTACCACATCCAAACTATATTTAGTGAACAACATTTGAATTAATCGATTACAGTATAGATTTAAACAATGTAGGGGATCAAATATATGTTGCTGAACCCCGAAAACAAACTAAGTTACTTTATCACATTGTTTAATCACTTTCTATTTGTTAATTGGGAACCAAATTTCCCATTCATTGAGAATACTCTATGAAAGCAAGCAAGATGGCGACAACCAAACACTTGAGCAGCATTAGTGCTTTCTTATCGTAGCAATATGTCAAATGCTGTGCTGGCTTTCATAGAAATGAAACATATTCTCAATGACTGGCAATTCTGATCCCTAATTTACCAGTGGAACAGTGATTTAATCATAGCATAGGTCATTAGACTTTGTTTGTGTTTGGGGTTTCGCAACCTTTTTTTTTATTATTTCTTTACTGTTCAGTCTAGTACTATTTCTGTCTGACGATTTAGCTAAATCGCTAATACCTTCGACTTCTAACTAAGTAACCCATGCTCAAATCTTGCTGCAGTCGTAACTTTTTTCCCCAGTACCGTAATAAACACCGTGTGTTGTGTTGATTTAACACAAAAAGTGGTAGTCAAGCTGGGACCCCGCATTCTGTTGAATAAACAAAGTTATTTTTTACTGTGTAGATTTCAAAAATAACCAAATTAATTTACTCTTTATTTCATATTTGTTCTCCTCTCTTTATACATTATTTGAACTTTTATTTTTTTATTTCATGGTTTATACTAATAACATGATTTATATTACACAGGTTATGTCACAAGATGAGGACGTCAGCGAATCTGTTAAAGAACCTGAAGATTCAGGAGATAAATTGATCACACTGAACTATGAAAAAATCTACAATAAGATCGTGGATTTAGTTCACAAGGTGAACTCCAAAATTGAAGAAAGGGGTTTATCTAAGAAATTTGGCTTCTTGGGTATAGTTTTAAAAGTTATTATGACGATCTTGAACGTTGTGATAGAAGTAGAATTAATACCGAATGCGTTCGCGGTGTTGAGGTGCTTTAATCAGCATTTCTTTCAGGTTCTACTTAAACTGTTGAAAATACTAAAAGAAAGGATTTTCGGAGCTATAGGGTTTGCAGGTCAAGCGATAACGGGACGTGGACGATAAATATTTCGATACAACATCCATCCCAATTTGTCCAATCATTTTTCAAAGTTGCATTTCATATTAATTATACTCAGAACACTTTCAATAGTTATGATATTTCTTATTGTATAAGTATGTGCTATTATGTAATATAAAAGTGTTATATAGTTATGCGAGTTTAGAATGTCTGGGAATCATGTTAACTAGAAAAATAATCCTACCAATTCTAAAGTTAAAGGAAAGATAGTACAAGTATTTTAGAACGATGATATACAATTCTAGTCCTGCAGACAGTAATACTAACACATTTCATGCGTTTGCATCTTAATTAATCATAAAAATTTGAAACATTTAGAGACTACATTGCAACAAGTAATAATATAATGGAAAATGACGGTATAATGTATGACGAGCACTTGAATCTTCATACTTCTTTACTTTCATTTAAAAGGTTTTTGCTACACTAAGTTCACATTTTTGTGCTAATAGTAAAATAAAAAATGAAAAAAAAAATTCATCGGGATACTGATTGCTCGAAAGCAAATCACTTGTTCCTAGAAAGAAAATATCGCAAGTAATCCATTCATATCCTTATAATTCGTCAACACCACTATCTGCTTTCACAGAATTCATTTGTTTTCGATGTGCTGTTTTTTTATGAATCCGAGTGTACATTAAACATAAGTCATTGATAGCTGATTCTTAAATTTTAGAGCAATTTGAGACATTCATGAATTGCATTAGCTTTTTCAAACAAGTTGTTCATGCGAAACAATACTTTAGAATGCTCTAATTGTCAACTTCATGGTTTGTCCACAAGCACCCTTTTTGCTATTGCGGTAGTTACTACTCCTCTTGATATTACAATGATTGAGAGTTGTGTTGTAAACACATCGCTATTCTAAAGTATTAGGAAATGAAAGGTCTTTGTTACTTTCATTTTGCTGTTTAAAATTGCAAAAAAAAAAAAAAAAAAATCCTGGAAGTAAATTTCTCTCCTACGTGGAATACGTCAAAGTTTCTTTATTTAAAAATAAACACCAGATGGCCACACAGTACAGATATAGAGCATAACGAAACTTCTGTTCATCTAGTTTGACAAAAACTCTGAAGCAGTACGGAGGAAAGTTTTCTTCACGGGATTTCTTTAAAATTTGAACGCCTGAAACCACGTTGACTTACGTAAATTTTGCAAAAATTAATTTTAAAAATTATTACTGTATTTTTAAGTACAAGTAGCGATGATAAAAGGTTCATAACGAAAGTATGTGGTGAGATTATTACAGGCTTCTTGTATGCTTTATGAATTTGTGAATATGCCATCTCCATGTATATCACCTCCATGGCACTACATAAACATGGATGTAGCAGGTATTTCATAAAAAATTAACATATTCTGTGTTTTATTGATTTTAATTAAATAGTATAAAATTTCAAAATTACTACCAATGATTAGAAGTGTGTACAAAATACTTAGCCATTATTTTCAAAGTACGAATTGTGATGCATAAATATAGATTTTGCGAATGTAATCTTTTTAAGAAATATTATAGTAAATGAAGCATGTACCAGTACAAGAATGAATTTATCAACAATAAATTTGCTTTCTCCAGTTAAGACTTGATCTTTATTTCTTAAACTACCTTCAATTGCCATAAATAAAAATAAATAAAACAAAATATAAGGTTGGAGGCTGCAATTTTGTCATGTTTGCAAAGATGCCACCCAACCCTATTCTTCTTCTTATTTAGAAACAGAGTAGTAAGATTTTAATAATGTTGCGCCAAGCATTGCTTAAGAAAAAAATTTTTCTTATACTCTAAAAATTCTTGGTAATACGCATGCGCGTTGTACTCAGTGGTGAAGGAAAACTCATGGTTCGTCTAATTTTTGCTGTCGTAAGTGGATGCGTAGTTTATTCATAATTTGATACATATCACACACAGTTTAGAGGAATGTTGAAGGTACTGTGGATTAGACACAGAAGGTACTTCTGAGTGAGTGAGTTGTCTGCGATAGTGGTGTTTGATAGGTGTTTTTAAAGGTGTAAGTGCATACAATTTTGTCATGCGAAACAAACAACTTTTTTTTATTAAAGATAATTTATAATTATTTTAGGAGTGTTATTTTATAATACTTTGAATCCAAATAGTATTAAGATCTATTTAAACAAGACGATAATCAATTTTTTAAGCAAAATATTATTCATTTTAATGGTTTCTGCCAATTAATGCAAGCGAAGATTGATATACAACATAAATATGTCAATAATAACTGCTTAAATAGTTGTTTTTATTTTAATTTATGTTAAGGTAACAAACATGGGGCGTAACACACAACATATTCCTATTTTATATATGCAAACGATTTCGAAAACAGACTGTCGAAATTGCGTGCATATTGTATGCAATTTCGGCTTTTGCGAGAATTTTAGTTTTGTTCCGCCGGCTGATAATTGTGTTCAACTCTTGATATTGTTTTCAATAAACGAAATATCACCCTGTCTCATAATAATTATGTGCGCCATGTTGGTGCAAAGAACTCTCGCCACTTCGCTTAGCTTGGCAAAATTGCCGCTTCCTACTTTACATCTTTCAGTTTTTACTCTTTTTCCAGTAAGAAACTTCTGAATTAATGGTATAAACATTCAGTGTTTAAAAGTCAATTCTCAGTCAACCTACACGAAATATAAGCTGGAAAAGCACTCTCGTAAAATGCCAGGGTATTTTCCAACTTCTATAGGGAACCTAAACTATTACCCACCTAGTATTAATTATATTAATTAAAATGTTTGAGTCATTGGATATATGTAATTCAAGAGAAAATCACTAATTCATTTATTGGTTGATTTGCACATTGTGATTCCTTGAATAATGTTATAAAACAGCTTCAAATATATCGTCAGCAAGTAAGATAAACACACCTGTGATGGACACTTTAATGACACTTTTCATCGTTAAAATATTTCACTCAAATGCAGTTTAAATGTATTGATCAAATGAGATTGTTACATGTTCTCCATGCCTTCTTTTAGAGATTTCTACCCATTACTTTCTTTAACATTACATTATTTGAGAGTAAATTTCGTTTTTTTGTGTAACATTGTTTTTGCCAGCGATGGACACGGAAAAAAACTGGATATTCCAGTAATGGATACAATGTTTAACTGAAAATATTTTAAATAATCATTACTGATGTTCCGAATATGAGCACTAAACAAGTCTTTAGAAGGTTCTGGGTTCGCAAAAAGCTGTCGACCATCCTTACTGTGATTTCAACAGGATATTTTCAAATCATACCAGGCAAATGTCCTGAGGGCACCTTAGACTTAGGTACCCCGCACACTGGGGACTTTTTGTTGCGCGACAGTTTTGTCTCCAAGCCTAAATGCATTGAGTCTTATGGGAGCCCATACACTGCGGCGACAGGGACAGAAAAGTCTCCGAGCTGTCGCAGAGTAGGAAGACTGCGAGGAGACAGCTCGGAGACAAAACAGTCGCCCAACAACTCAAAATGCATGGAAGTAAATGGCACGCCGCACACCGGCAACAGAACTGTCGCTCAGAGAAGAAAATATTATTATTTTCTCCCTTTACAGTGGGAAAACAGAAGTGTGTTGGAAGCTGTCTTTAAGCGTATCTTTAATTAGTGAGGAAGACAATAAGAATCTAATTGAAGAAATAGACAAACTTACACCATTATTAGAAAACAAATGTTTGGAAGAATATTCAAAAGTGAATTTGAAAAGGAAGTTGTGGGAGGAAGTGTATGTCGCTGTTATAAGAAACTGGACCGAGCTTTCCAGCTAAGATAAAAATAACACATATAGGTACATTATTCGATAGCAGCAGGGCTGTAGCCACAGGGCATAGGGGCCGTTCTCCCCAAATAGTGTGTTTGTGCCCCCCCCCCAAAACGAAAATTGGAATAAAACAGTAGATAAAATAAGTTTCACGCACTCGGTGCACGATATAAATAGCCCAGCTTAGCTGCTCAACTCATTTCAAT
>JAGDQP010035270.1:0-11487 GCA_022664845.1 Lepisma saccharinum
TAAAGATAATTTATTGCGTATAAGCATACGATAACATTGTTTGAAGTAACTTCGTCATTTATTGCTATACGAGATACTGCTCTATCATCGCACGAGTCAACAATACGTGACTCTCATTTTTAATCCTGGTACTGCTTATACGTTTAATTTGACATGTGTCAAGCTAACTGCAAACGTAACAGTTAACTTCATCATAGGAATATTTACAACATAAAATTCCATTATTATGCTCTTCTGGCATAGTCAACAACTCCTACGATTCCTTTAGTTTAACTAACTTCCAACGTAAGCAACCTCTAGACTTATTCACATAATTGAAGAGTACCGGAAAGGGTATTTGCATGAAAGGTGAATTCTCGTAAGATGTATTTTAAAGTTCAGACCCTCTCAATTACATCCATGGGTTTCATATCCTTAGAATGACTATACCTTGGTTAGTATTAGCGCTCTTAGACTGAACGTTTCTGAGGTGTTAGTTGTCATTACGTAGTAACATTTATGGGTGGAAATTATTTTTTATAATAAACATGCACGTATCCCTTCTTTCCATATACTGTTCAATTCATATACTCAATAGTAATTGCGTAGTAGTAGGGTATAGTGGGATCCAATGGTAGGGTATAGTGGGAGACTGATTGTATCCTACGTGGTATTAAAAAGTATCATGTTCGAGTTCGGGACAAAGAAGATGTTAGGGGAAGACTGCAGTCCAATAGAACTGAGGGTGTCTTCTTCAGGATCTAAAAATTAAATGTTCGTCCTTTCCTTGAAAATTCATTATTTTAATTGGTACATGCAACCTTGACTTAGGTTTAAGTTTCACCTTTTTTTTGCTCAAAAGGTCGGTCTTCTATGATCAGAGTCTGGAACACCCTGTCCGGGACAACATAGCAATTTCTAGAGCGAGGCCTAGAAAAGCAGAATCTGGTTAACGCCCGAAGCGTGTCGTACGTAGTTCGTTCAATTTATGGTCAATTACAGTATATTGGAACTAAAAAATTCCCACCCAAAATGGCGTAATTTTGTCGAGAGAACACAAACGAATGGGATGGCGAAAAGTCTTACCATCAATCCTCAGACTAATTAATGGTATTTCGTTACTTACTGTCGTATTCTCACCAAATCTTTAAATGATGTCTGAATATGTAGTCTCTTCGCATTTTTTGGACAAAAATTGGATTAAGATTAGAGCCCAATCAAAAATTGATGTGTTTTGTTGTCAATATGTGTCGTAATAAATACAAGGTTGTTGCGTACCGTTAATGGGACAGAAATTTCCTGACTCATATATCGGCGTCCCGTCTCGAGTAGAGTCTCTCTTAGTTTTCTTGGGATATGTTGTTGTTACTACTGTTTCCCTCTCTTTGTCTACAATCTTTCGCAAAATGGTTCTCTCCGCGGCAGTTGTATCATATGATTGGACCCTTGTTTGAGGATGGTTTCTTATTATTGACTTAGAGTGAAGTTGAGGATGATGGTTCGCTTAGTGCTTTGGGTGGTCTGAATCACGCCTAGAAGGCGTTCGATTTATTTTTGCAAGCTTTCCAAACTTTTTTTCAGAGATGTTGTTTGTGTTGCTGGGGGCGGCATGAGATGAGAAAAGGGGAGATACAGAAGTCGAAGGCTGTATACCACAGGTAAAGTACCTTTTTCTTGTGGAAAAGTAAGATAACTCGTAATAGCTGACTGAGCAAGTTGATGTAGTAAATACGTTGGCACAGAATTGCTTAGAGTTGCAACGTGTACTGGCGGACACTGTAGTGTCGGAAACAGAACTGGGTCGTAAGGAAAGGCCGGTGATTAATCTACTGTAGGATCCATAATTTGATTTAATTGTTACATTTATTACCTTCTTCGCTTTCTAATTGTGTAATAATTGTTATCTATGTTCTGGATCTTCGTTATCAATTCATCGACTGTGGAAATTTTCTTTTCAACGCAACCCGGGCACATAAATCACTCTGTAGTCCCTGTATGACTGATTTAAATATAAAATCATTTGTTGCTTGAGGTAGATAAATACGGATTTACTTTGATTTACTCATGATGTAAGCATAAGTATGTTATAAGATTATCTGCTTACGTGAGCGGATTACTTCGTCTGTCCTGATAGGGCTGGCGATCCCTCTGAAGACATCTATAAATTTCTTCTTTATGTCTTCGTAAGACTTTCCAGCAAAATCTTTTAATATGATATAGTATAAAATAATTTAATGCCCGGTCTGTTAAGAACGATGGAAGAACACTTTTTTTGTTCATGCAGCCTCCCAATTAAATTGAGTTGCGAGTTTGTCAAAAGATAGGAATAATTATCTACTTCTGCGGGGTTCAGTCCCGAGAAAGTAGGAACGCGGTTCTCAGCTGTTCTGCCAGTGAAGCGGCTTCGGGGCGTGAGCGCTCCCATTTTAGTCGGTGTCGATGAATAATTTGACAAATTAAGCAAATAGTTTAACTGTTCTTTTAAGTGTTTGTTTCGCGTCACTCGCGACCTCGTTAAAATGGGTATTTATAGACACGTCTGTTCCCATCCGGCGTATTCATACACAATTAGTTAAAATACTTGTAAAAATAATTATAAAACTCAAATTTCTTGAAAAAGAAAATTACTAGTCAAAATTATGTAGGGTGGGTGGGCGGGTCAAAACGAAAATCCTAGCGCTTGGAGAAAGAAAAGAGAAAGTTCATGATGGCCACGTCATCCAAAACAAAGGTTGTGGTAAAATAAACTTGGCCAGCCTACACCATGATGACTTCAAGTTCTCCAACCTTGTAAGTCCTAGTACCATCCCGGTAGTTGCCTGGTGTGACTGATGTAATCCTTACCTAAAGGACGGCATATGCTTGAAAATACCTTGGGGGCTTATTAATTAGCTTGTGGTAGGCATAGGTAACGGGTATACGCAAGGAATACATACGTGATATGCAGTGGCCCGAAACTAAGAGGGGATTTTACTGACCCCTAGAATTACAGGTCTTAGAAAAGATATTCTTGTAAGGAGACTTCACAATTTCAAAAAAACACAAGCAAACAAACCATTGATATCTCTTACGAAGAAGCCAAACGAGACTGACTGACAGCAGCGTGACTTGAGCCCTGGGCTCCTTCAAAACGACGGCGAAATGGCAGCGGATGACTTCAGGCACAGCTGGTTGGTTGTGCTTGTAAGTGACGCCCAGTCATAACCTCAATGACTAGCTTTATTGACCGGCGAGAGGCCGAGTTGGCAGATAGTTGTGTGACCAAAATGAAGACTGTTGACTGTTACATCTTACTAAGCCTGTCAATTGAAGTTCATTGATTACTGCTCTATGCGATGTGTGACAACGTGGCGACTGCACAGCAGAACTGACGAAGGGCAATAACATGTATGTCCACCATGGACGTTCAGAACGGCTGCAACATAGCGAGGTACACAAAGATGAGGGCTTGGATGTCCTTTTGAAGGATAACATGTGCTCCTCCGTGCAACCTGGAGTAAAGGGAACCCAACCGGGCCCAATTCATTGTCGATATACTACCGTTTTCTGGTCACGTGTCTGCCAATGTGTTGAAGATACGAACAGGTACGGAATCATATGGCATCCCACACAATAACACACGGCGTCGGCCCGACGTGGCGATGCAAAGCGAAGGCTTCACCCAGCGTAGTGCCATGTACCAGAAGATACGGATGCGCTCAACTTCATTATGCACACAGAAGCAGGATTCCTGTGAAAAGAGGATGACCTACCATTCAGCTCTCCGTGCGGGATGTTCGCGACATCATTTTAGTCTCTTATAACTTTGTTGTGCAGTCAGCGGAAGCCTCAGTAATGGGCGCAGTGGAAGTATGCCCCGCTCTGCCAGATGACATCTAACTGCTCGTGGGGACATTGGATGCTGTGCAACATCTTCCTGTGCGCGTGCAAAAGCCGTCTGTCCTCGCGGTCCGTGGTATGACGCAGTCGTTGGGATGTGGCAGTGCTTTCGTGTAGCCATTGAGCTCACATGCACTGCCCTCCGGACGCGGAGGGAGTGGAAGGATGGACCTCACTCGTGATATGCAACAATTCTTCTTTGGATAAATCTGGAAACCTGCTACAAGGCCAAAACTTCATTCGACTAAGAGGCATCTTTCGAAAAAGTACTCACATCCTCACGTCACACGAACAGTCATCCAGCATTGCTGTTCTTAGATGGGATACCCGTCGCTTCTGATGCGTCACGAAGTTTCCATACTAATCAGTTGTTTATCTTTACATGCACTATATATTCAGCAAATTTTCATTAATCCGATGTCTCCCTCTTGGTGTTACGTTTTTAATGGCTATATATAATGAAAGCATCTTTTGCATATATAATTATTTCCTTCAAATATTTTATTTTATATAAATTGTAGGTAAATATAAGATAAATGTCAAATATTAATGAACACTCAATTTTATACAAAATGATTTAGAAAAAAACAAACTCTGGACATGAAATAAGACCCTACAATTAAAGACTATGTGGTGCTTGGATATATCAAATTTAGTAAAAAGCATATTTTCGTATTAAGGATAATTAATGACCACAAGTTTAACTGGGACATTTTGAAATCTACGGATGTGTTTCACTCACATGAATAATGGTATTCCTTTTATACTCTGCACGTAACTTCTCAACAAATACCAAAATTATTGAAATGAATTTAAATCAACTTTTAGTGCATCCAGTACGCATCACTCAACATTTCTAAATAAAAAGAGACACTCAGGTGGACTAATTTACGTCAGACAATCGTAGGTGGTGCCTAAAAGAGAACAATAGTCATGCAAAGTATTATAAGAGCCAAATGATATAAAATTATTAGGAAGATTATATATGTTGTTTATTTTCCATATCTAACATTACAATTAATTATGTTTTTCTTTGTTGCTGTTACCGCCCATTCAATTCATTTTATCTTTATCTGATCTGTTTCCTTTGCCACGTACACAATTATAACACTCAATTACAATATGATTATATTTTGAAATTAGCTTTCCAACAGACAATTATATATGAAATAACATCCACAATCGATTGATCCAAATAGCGTCCACCTGTGTATTACTGCTGTTGATTACAAAACGACTAAAACTATCGATCTACTTCAAACTAGATACTATCGTGGTAAAGAAAAGAAAATTATCTTCTTCGAATAAGGCTGTAGTTATTAATTATGAGATTTATGTATTATATTATGCTATAAAACAGTGTTTCCCAACCTGGGTCCGCGGACCCCCAGGGGGCCACGACAAACATTTGAGGGGGCCGCAGTAATTTCACCTCTAAGGAGAATTCACTTCCCAATAGTTAGTTTTGTAAAAAAAAATGGAAACACTATATTTATGACCAAGAAAGCAAAATTAAGATTTAACTCAACAAACCTAAGCCAATGCAATAAATGAAGTGAATGATGTACAACGTTTAATGACTGATTTGATCATCTATCCTGAAGTTCGATTTTAATAGACACTTGAATTATAAATATGGAACACCTAACTTCAGACTTCTGTGTCAGCCTGTACGAACAAAAAGGATCGGTGGCTTAAATCGGTCCTAGCAAAACATGCGTTACCAACATTGCATGAAGTAAGGCTGAAGAACATGACAGTAAGGCTATATGTTCATGTAACAAAAATGAAAATGTAGTGCCAAAGAAAGTGCGTAAATATTTACCGATATATGTAAAGTTCGGATTTTCAGTTATTGAACGAGATGGTAATCAGAAATCATAGTGTGTTTATTTTGCAGTGAGGTGCTATCGAATGAGGCCATGAAACCTTCGAAATTATGAGGACATCTTGAAACAAAGTACAGTACTTCAGTGAACAAATCTATTGATTACTTAGAAAGTAAACTAGCAGAACCTAGTTACAAAAAGTAGTTAGATACATTGTGCCAGGCTCAAATAATAAAAAGGTTGTTTAGCTTCATACGAAGTATCTGTTTTGATATCAGAGACAGTCTCATACAATTGGTAAAGACTTAACTTTTCCGGCAAGGAAGGTAATGACTATTTGTTTGCCGAAATTCATTCCAAAGAACTGTCATTAGTATCCCTCTCGAACAACACTGTGAGCGGTGAATCGACGAAATGGCTGGAAACGTAAAGGACACATTCATACAAAGTTTGTGTTCCAGTAGTGATTATTTTTCAATACAATTGTGTGAACGCACTAACATTTCGGGAAATGCAAATTTGGTAGCTTTTGCCCGATGTGAACACAACAGCAACATTCACAAAGGTTTGTTGTTTTGTGAAACACTGCTGTTACATACATCTACAGAAGCCTTGTTTAACGTTCTTCATAGTTTTATCCTTAAAAATAAACTAGAATGGGCTCCATGTGTTGGGATTAGTGCACATGGTGTTTGGGCAATGGCAGGTAAACAAAAGGGACTTTTTGCTTGTGTCTAGGCTGTCCACTGTAGCTACCATCGTGGAGCATTGATTGTACATGGAATATCATTCAAGATGAAAGACGTTTTCGATGAATCCTTTAAAATTGTCAACTTTATCGGAGCTTGTCCTCTTAAACTCCAGAATTTTTACTGCATTGTGCAACGAGATGGGAAGTAATCACGAATATTTATGTTACACTCTGAGGTACACTGATTAGCTCCAGGAAGAGTTCTGACTCTCCTATTCGAGGTGAGTGTTAACGTGAGACTTTTTCTGATTGATCTGAAATTGGAAAAAAACTAAAGAACTGCTGAAGTGACTTTACTTGGCTTTTGACACTTATCAGATATTTGTCAGATATTTTATCGTTTCTGAACAAATTATATTCAAGTCTGCAAAGTTTCAGTATCACTGTATTTTAGTTCAAGACAAATTGAGGCACAATTAAAAACTAATGGTTTGGACTGACGGAATTTCCCACGCTGAACGACTTGGTGCCGACAAGTGAAACAGAACTTCCAAATGAAGATTGTGAGTGTATGAAGATGCATTTGCTGTCTTTGGGTTCCCAGTTGAAAGCTTACTTTTCGGTTTCCAACGAGCAAAATAATTGGATGAAGAACCCCTTTCTAAACAATGAAATGAGCTGTCACCAAATGAAGAACAGCAGTTTATTGAGTTGTCCTGCGATTCCTCCATGATGATGATGTTTCTCAGTTCTGTTTGCTCGGCATTTGGTTGCATGCTCGGTCTTTGTATCCTGAGGTTTCCTGAAAGGCAATTTCACATCAGATGCCTTTCGCGACTACTTACTTGTGCGAATGAACACTTTCTGTACTTGTTTGTATGAAAAAGAAGTACAGAAACTTGAAATAGAACCAGCTCTGCGCCAAAATATCTGTACTGTAGGGCCAGATAAGAAAAAGTTTACGGTCACGAAACAACGCCAGCCATCACATTGAGAAAGTGTAAGTAAACAAAATCGTTAGGTTTTATTATTAGTACTATAAATTCTATTTTAGCAAACTGTATCCAATTGTACTATCATGTGTTGAAATCGTACGTCTTTTTTTAAGCTATAGACAACGTAAAAAGATCTATTAATACTGTATATGTAATGTTTTGCTTGGTTGCTGGAACAGGGGTCCGCAAAGAAACTAGTAAGAAATTAAGGGGTCCGCAGCATGTAAGAGGTTGGGAAACACTGCTATAAAATAATAAACGCCCTGTGTCTAGCTAATTATTTCCATTCAAACTTTTAATTTTCCATAATGAAGTTTCCGGAGCATCATTAGATGATGTGTTAAGCTCCTAAAGTTAATTGTCGACAATTCCTACATCGTAGGTTAAATCTGACACGTGGAATGATTATCTCAGAACATTCTGGTGTTGTTTGACATGTCACACGACCCACTTGGGATATGGAAAATAATTTACATTCATCCAATATAGGGAATTTAAAGATGGCAAAAAACGTTGACCACATACTCCACAATGTTGCACCTACACACCACTGCAAATTTGTATACATTGATGCTTCATTTCTGTGTCGGTTTTTGAACTACTAGGATGAATTTGAACTTTTGAATTGCTCTTTATAATTTATTAATCAGAATATTTTAGTAATTACCGTGATAAAATGCTTAGCAGATAATACTAACCTGGCTGTATCCTGGTCCAGGATTATTGTGTTGATTGCTTTTTGGCTTACCATGGACTTGTTCTAGTTGTCCTCGTGATGTTTGTATGTATTACGTAGGAAGGTATTCTAAATAAAACCGTCCTTGCTTTATCCTGGGCCAGTTTTATTGGTGCTTTAGATTGCCATAGGATCGTGCTAGGTCCACTCGTGACGTTTCTGGGTGTTATGTAAGTGCACATACCACCTTTTATATATTCTATACCAATCAGTTTTTCCTAAACGACGTCACGCTGAATTGAGACTAGTATTTCGTGGTAGTCTCCGTTGCCTTGTAACATTACAATGGAACATATTTCTATTTATTTCGGAGATCGCTATAACTTAACAGCTCTACCGAAAAGGGGTTTGCTAAAGAATATACAAAGTGATCTTACATCAGAATGCGAGAATAGTAAAATCTCTCATACGTGATTTTTCCTTACCGTTTTTCTATGTTTTTTGGATCTTTCTGATGACTTCAATACTTACTCTTATGAATATTCGGGATGTATCCCTAGGTAGTCAATGGCTGTTGAATTTATATCTCTATATATGAAACTGTTTATTCATCTATTTTCAATTAATTTTACTTGATGCAGTTTTTCTTGTTTTCCGTTTCGATTTACTTTCACAGTCGGAATCTAGATGTTCCGTGTCTTCTCATGATCTTACTGTTATGAAATTTTAAGAGTGTTTAATTTGCTTTCATTGCACAGCGCAACAGGAAAAGATATGTTAATTTTAGATATGTCGTTAATGATTGGACTGCTTTGAATCCGAATATTTTGTTTTGTTCAAATGTCGATATTTCAGAATTTATTACATTTTTTCTCGATGTGCGCAACGTACATATTATTGTTAGGTACGGCTGGGAAAATTATTGCTATTTCTCTTTAGAATATATCTCTCATTCAAATAAATACTGCTCCACTCGACTTTTGAAATATATGTAGTTCATTCGCTAATGCGAATTGCAGTACCATCTTCTCAGTTTATTAGTTGACCGCCACGTGAAAAGGTCGTTTAGTACCACAAGGTGACTAAATGTTACTTGACGTTTTGGCTCGTGTGAATCAGGTTAAATTCTCACTATTGTAAACTTTCTGCAGCCTCATTTTCCTATGACAGTTCAAGTGGAAGCTATATAAATAGGCCGTAGAGAAAAATCATCCAATCATCGTTGCGACTGCTACTTTTGTGTTGCGCACGTTCTTTACAATGCAGAAATACGGTACCTAATTGCATGAATGTCTAGGAGAACATATTGCAGTACTTCTTTAATGCGATGGGCTGTAAGATGTCTATAAAGCTGAATTTTCTTCACTCTTACCTTGATGTCTTTAAAATTAACTTATGTGATGTATGCAATGAACATAGTAAATTAATACATAAGGACATGACAATATTGAAGAAGATATACCAATCGCTATGGGATCCATCAATGATGGGAGACCATGTAGTGTTTCGTACATACGGACACTTCCTGCTATAAGAGGAAAACAGTTAAACTACACAGTCTTTATTATGTTGATATGTAATTCTCCTATAGTATATACGTTTAGTACTTTCAGTCAATGCATACGGACACTTCCCGTTATAAGAGGAAAACAGTTAAACTACACAGTTTTTATTATTTTGATATGTAATTCAAATTCCTATAGTATATACGTTTAGTGCTATCAGCCAATGATGTCATACTTAATCTTTCTAGAGACTGAAAGTTTTTTTGTATGTTTCTAATGTGTATTTTGAATTTAATTCTGCGTGTAAACGTACAATAAACATGATATTGGAACTCAGAATAATATACATCTATCACTAGTTTTGCAATTGCTAAAGCTGCGACAGTGTTACGTGAATCGGAGACATTACGGGAAAACCAATGTCACAGTCTTGATCAGCACACTTCAGTTATGATGAAAATGTGCAAAATAAAATAACTCCGTAGTTGGTCAAATTTTATTACGCAGTGTTAGTGAAATGGTACATAATAAAATTAATAATTACTTTACTGTACTATTATTAATATTCCTCCGAAAATGTAAATACATTTAACAAAATTTCATCATTGTTCATTTGTGAAACGGAAATAATATTAAAACAATTCTAGTTCGTGCATAAACACCACTTACAAGATAAATATTACCTATGCAATCTTTCTGTGATTTTGGTGAGTTTCATAAATTCTAATTTAAATTTCAAGTAACCTTCGATTCAACGTTTAGAGAAATCCTTCCATAAGCAAAGGCAGGAAAACAATAAACCCTCGGTTTCCACCTAACTAATTAGATGCATTCATCATTAACACTCAAAGGCTTTCACATTTTGCCTTAGGTACAATTACAGTTTCACATTTTGTAGTTAAACATTTTATTCGTTGTTAAATTTAAGTAGTATAGGGTGTTCGATAACTCTTTACCTAATTACAAACTTTATTTATATCCACTAGGTAGGGATGTCAAACTGATGCCAAAATGATGGCAAACTAACCAGGGTTTCATGTTGCAGGTTTCAGTAAAGTGGTAGTAGAGTAGCAGCTGCAGTGTCCCGGAAGCCGGAAATAATCATAAATCAGGAAAACGCTAAGTGTGTCCTCTGATCTCCCTGTTGTTTATTGACATAACCCAATTAGGTTTCTTCTTATAGGGTTATGTCAAGAGCATTAAGTCAACAGAACTCCTGTACCAGATCTAGCAACTCAGCAATGGATATCCACAATCATTGCATCGATTCTTCCTGTGATGTTGGCTGATGAATGCACAGAAACTGAATATTGACTAGATGTGCTACGTTGTACCTAAGGTGCTCACATGGAGACTTGTTGATGTGTTTTCCTGTTGTCCACTAATCTTGGTTAGTTGTTCAACGTTTTGGAACCAGATTCACCTCTCTGTCATATGTACGTTAAAATGAATCATATCTTTATGTATACGCACTAGGGATATTTGTTTACTATGTGACTAAGGTTTGGTTAGTATTGACAAATCATACTCAGTGATAACAAACCAACTCAGGCTGACCGCGAGCCAGTAACATTTTTTTTTCATAATACTGATTACCATTCTGTAGAAGTCAATTACGTTTCCCCTAAGAAAGTTAATTTACTCTAGGTATTAATCAAAACATTTTTCCACTTTGATCATCTTTTAACTGACATGTAGACACACTCCTCTGCTCTATATTTAGTCCTTATATCTTAACTATATTTCTTGAGAAATAGAACTTATTGATTTTTATTATGTACAAACAACCTTATTTCAAAGAAGCAAAATCAACCCCATACTGTGATTTACTTGTCAACTTTAAATGAAATGAATTTATCGTTTTATTGCTGTGTTGCACTGTATATATATATATATATATATATATATATATATATATATATATATCATTGTG
>JAGDQP010035271.1:0-19673 GCA_022664845.1 Lepisma saccharinum
GCATGTACCGGTATGGTACCTTCAATTTACGAACTTACCGACTCCCTACCGCATTTCACAAAACCTTATCTTGGAGTGATCCATAGGTGCCTAAAATCTATAAATAAGATGCAAACTCAACGAGTATAATATATAAACCTGTCTATCTGTGAATCGGCATTTTGCTTCTTAATGCCGTGTGGATGGATCGACACGGAAACCGAGATGAATCGAGTGGCCGTAGCTCAGTTGATATAGCGTTGGCTTACCAATCGAAAGGTTTTAGTACGACCGTCTATCCTGATTGATGAAATATCGGGCAATTTTCCTCACTTCACGAATAAACTAATGTTTATAATAATCTGCAGAGATAGAATAAACACACACACACTCACACAAACACACATAATGACAGAGAGTGTCTGTAGGAGAAGGAATGAGTAAGAGAGAAAGAGAAAAAAGGAATTGACGAAGTCATTTAAAGAATGAGAAGGATAGGATCAATGCAAACTTGAAACTGGATTGATGTATTTTTATCCTAAAGAACAAACGCAAACACACTTTTTATTTTCTGATTCTAACTAGTGATACTTCTCTCTCAAACCCAAGGATAATTTCTGATTGACTTCTATAAATAGTAGAAGCTAGCATTTTAGTCGAGAAAACGTCGTGGGGATCAAACCCGGGTCATCAGAATGAAAGGTAAAGCTGAAACCACTGCACCACATATTTCGCTTCTAAAAATATATGCAACACATGTTACAGTTGTTCTACGTTAAAGAAATACAAGAAAACTGGACGCTTCAGGTCAATGACTTCTTCGTATTTGCACTGTTAACACGCATATACTTTATTTTGCATCTTCTAACCAATATTCGTTAAACATCGCCTTCTTCCTTTTCTACAAGGAATTGCCTACTAAAGGGAATCCTGCTAGCTGCTTCCACATCTATTAGTATTTAATTTTAGAAACAAAAGTGTCTATTTGATTATTCACTTTTGCGTTGTAAAAAGATCTCTGGTAAGAACATGTTTCGAACGTCTGTTACTTACTGTCAATACGCAGAAGTCTGACGTCGTTCTACTGGACTAGCGTTCTTAGCTAAAGCTAAACCTCCAGAAATATCAATACTACTTTCAGCGACCGGTTTCTCAAAACCTTTTGAACAATATTACTAGTTAATACACTATTAATAACAATTCACTTCACAAGTTCCTGTTTCTCAACCTTACAGTGTAAAATACTTGCTAAAAGTCCACGGACAAGTATCACAATGTGACTAGTATTACTAGTGATCCTGTTTCTCGAAATAACAGTGTAGTGGTCTACACATGTAATCCACAAGTAAATGTCCACAAGTATCTGCTGACTTTGTAGCGTTTGTAGATGGATCGTTATAAACCAAGATTTACATTTACTGGAAAAGTATAATTGATAAGAGAGTTTGGAAACGGAATTACGTGCATACATTTTTCAAATGGATGTTAATTAATATATATATATTAAAATGGTATGGTTCAACATCACCCTAAAAATGCAATATCTTTTCACCATAAACATTGATCCGATAACTGTGATGCTGTAGTCAAGCCAAACGCACTTATTATTTTATTATTATTATAATATAAAAAAAAACTTGTTAGTACTTTTTTGCGAGTTCAATATTGTGTACTATTTTCAAGAAAGTTTGATACTATAATGTTTTGTGAGAGGTTAACTTAAGGATCTAAAATCTGAAATCAAACCGTTAATAATTTCTAGTACATGACGTTTCTGGAATATAATAATTGTTTTCAGTTAACTTGAATCCGAAATTATTTGTAATTAGTTACTAAACCTTATATTCAAAGTATGCGTCGGAAATATTTAACTGTGGCAAGTCTTGATTAGCGTAAAAATGCACGAAGTTATTAATTTGTTTCTAAATATACAGTTCATTATCATATTTCATGTAAACTTATATGAAACATATATCAAAGGATATCTTTTCATTTGAATTCTAAAATGATTCCAACTATACTCAATTTTGCAACATAATAATGTTTTTCATGTAATTCCTCATTGTAAATATAATACTCTTTTTCCGGTGTTCCTTCTAAACAGAATAAATGTAAAACAATTTGGTTATATCTGTTTTCAGAAGTAGATCAGAAAGTAATTTTTTGTTTTGTTTTACTTTGGTTGGCTTGCAATTTAACATAGGTAGATATATAATTCTTGCCAACCAATTTCGAAAATTTAATACTTAAAAGTGTGCCAATAGTGTTGACCGTATCTACAGCAAACTTGACACTTAGGTAGACTACTAGAACAGTTACAATGTGCGCTGCAGTTAAGTATTAGCAAAGAATTTTAAGAACGATACTAGCTATGAGTGATGACAACATATTTTATTGATCATGCAATAATGGGCTGATATATCAGCAAATTGTTAATACTTTCCTCAATTCGGTTTTCTAGGGTTTATTCAGTCTCAAGATACAAATACCGAGTGTTAGCATAAGTAAGACATTTGCTGCTACCTTCTCACTTCGTACCACGAAATAGTGCTCGCCGAGGGTTATCATCAGCAATGTGACGAACGTAGCCCCTAGCATCCTGAAGGGTTCATACAATGTAAAGTATATAAATTAGTTATTTGACATTTATCAATACATAAAATAACACCAATTCATTTAAAGAGAATAACACGTGTTTTCTCTAACATGGAAGGAAAACTACGAATCAGAATTAATCTACAAGAATAATTGTCCGTAAATATAAAATATATTTACCCAGGCAATTTGTCAATGTTGAAAACTGGTGGAATGACACACGTGAAAGTAACAAACATGGAAACACAAAGACATGAGAGTGATCGTCTGTAACTCAGTTGGTGAGTATTGGCTCAACAATCAAAAGATCCTGGGAATGATCCCAGTTGCCGCCTACCGTGACTGAGGTTTCTCCAGGGTTTTCTTCGGTCACACCACGCAATTCTGATATCTCCTAAAATGAACTTCGTTGCATCCCCAGATCAAACTGATAACCTAACTTACCTGTACCTAACCAGAAATATGTACACCTCATACGTATATCAAGAGGAAAAGTATTAATCTAATTATTATTGCTAACAGGCAGTACATTTGCATTTAAATATGAATCAGTATCCAGGTCCGCAAAACACGAAGGTCGCAAAATGCACACCACCGTGAGAAGCAAATAGTTAATTTGAATTTGCCTAACCTAACCAAATCATTGTTAGTATAATATCTGCATTATTGTAACTATTTCAATGAACCGGTCGTTGAACAGATCGCATCGGAACATCTGCCAGAATTTTCAGTTTAGGAGTATATAGCCGAATAAGCGGTGTAAGTAGAATTTTGCAGGGTTTATATCGATTTCTAAACGAAAAATCTTTAAGTTGGTGTGTGCTCTTCGATTTATAGGAGGACACCCCCATTAACGAATGTCTGGAAGAATTCCTGGATTGCATGCAGTCAATGAACGCCCAACTCAATGTATATCTAATGTTAAGAAATGATTTTTATTAACGCGATGTCGAATCTGTCTTTTTGTTTATACTCGTGTCCAAGTGCGTCACAAAGCCAAGAGGTGGAACAAAAAACTTCAACACCTATTAGTATCATTACAAAATTAGCATGCGTTCCACATATTCGCCAAGCAATTACGAAAAAAAAAATATTTTTATTTTGTTTTCTGTCATCAAAAGTTCCGAGTATGTCATTAGTACAACGCAAAATTAGAGCATCCCCTATTTTAAGCTTGCGACTAGTAGTTTACTAAATATATGCGTTACAAGCGCACAAAATTCGTTTCTGAATACGACTTCACCTTGTCAGCTATTAATCACTCATTAGTACATCGTTAGTCGCTTCACAAAAGTCTGAATACTGCTGGAAATGTTTAAAGAACAATGATGTGTCTACTGTATCGTTTGCAAAAGAATTTTTGGATACACGTGCAGTAAATCTTTAAGTTTTTACCTTCTCGACACACACGAGGAGCTCATGTTGTAAAATGGGGTTTGATGACACAGACGCAGCAATAACATAAGTAGCTACTTTACTCTGGTTTGTTTTCTATGTGTATTTGAGCCTTCCTTCTCGTTTGAGTATGGCAAGTGTTTAGCGATATCGTTTCTTAATAAAAACAACGGGGAAAAAGGGGGGCAAGGGAGCGTCCAAGGTACCTAAATCTAAGTATTGAACAAGTGGCGTAGGACAGACGTTATAGTTTTTCGAAGGAGCATTCACGTGAGTAAATTTGCACTGCCAGGTGCGATTTTGGTTTGTATAAACTTTATGTAATGTATTACTTCGAAAGAAAATTATGAAAAGCACCAGGCCATGCTTTACCCTGGCTTAATTTTTTGTCTGATATTAACATTCTAAATGAGATGGAAAGCTTCTAAGAACAGAACCTGTAGTTCTTGGTAAAGTGGGTTCCGAGCTAATCCTACCAAGAAGTATTCAAATATGCGAATCTATAATACGATATGCCAGAAATCTTCGAAGAGTCGGAGTTCTAGTTCTGATGTACTTTCATTGGCATGTGTCAAATTATTATTCAGTCTCATGAGGACTGGCTTAATTTCCACATCCTCACCCTTAGATCCTCAACATCATTATAATTCAATTCTGTCCTCCCTTTCATCCAACCTTTACTTTAAGTGTGAAATTCATCCTCGACCTCTAAATGGGACTACATCCTGAACCTCACTCAACCACAACCGAACAACCTCGACCTCACTTAACCTCAACCTCAATCTAACGAACCGCCGCAGCTCACTGGTAGAGCGTTGTCGAAGCATTCGGGATCGTGTGGGTTCAATCCCAGTAACCAACCATCCTGACTGAGGTTTTTCCAGGGGTTTTCCTCAGTCGCATCAGGTAAATGTCGGGATATAACTTTTCCTCATCCTTCCGCATCCCTATTCCGGCCTGACCCGTAGATACCCAAAGGTCATAAATCAAATTCAAATTCGACCTCAGTCTGACTAAAATCTCAACCTGATGCTGAAACTCCAATCTTGACCTGACTCAACCTGAGCCTCACTACGGAACTTGAACCTCTTTCTCGCTCAATTCACGAGTAAAATGATCCCCAATCTCATTACAACCCCGCGATTTAACTTCAAGCTTACAACGGAGTTTGAACCTTGACCTCACTCAACATCAACCTTGATCTGACTCAATCTTACAATGAACCTCGACCTCACAACTTTACTATGAACTTAAATCTCCACCTCTCTCAACCTCACTATGAAACTTCAACATCGACCTCCACGTAGCCCTCAATAGTTGTTTGTGTTCTTCGAAATTTTGGTTGTGCTGGGTAGCACTTCAAATGTGCTGATTGTGTTACCCACGTTCAACATTTGTGCTCGCTTCGTTTAGGGGATATGCCCTTTCGAATTTAAAAGATCTTGAAAGGTGAACTTCACGCGAGGGTCCCTCAATGTTTAAGCTGAGCGATTTTCTTGTTGTGCTGGTTTCGTTTATGATATAATAAGATGAAATGAATTTTATGAGCGGTATCAGCACTTTGGCTTACGCCCGTCCATATGCGGGAAAGGTCTTTATCTTTGCCACGTTTAAAAATTACTGTTAAGAAAATAAAATTTTATAAAACTGAAGATGTAAAGTTTTTTTTTATATAAACATAAAATACTGGACTAAAGAACGATGATCAAAATGGATGAAAATTAAGCATGTATGTGATATGATATTTCAAGGTTAAAATCAGAAGGCTTTAGAATGGACCTCACAATGTTACAGAAAATAAGTTAAAACGTAACATCTGAAAAACATAATTATCTCAAATAGACGGTGATGGGATCCATTGAGACGAAGATCAAGAAACATATCACATTCTAAGCTTAGGTTTTAATTTATGTTTAGATTTCCTTTCCACATAATTCCAATTCGTATTCATTAGATTGTCCTCAATCATGTCTGATTACAATGATGCCAAATTTGTATTAAAATAATGTAATATATTCCATGATCAAAAAAATAAAAAAACACTTATGTTCGTTAACCGCGCCTTCAGTTTCTGCCATCTAAATAGTCTTTCGAACTTCTCCGAAAAATTTATATGTAAGAAATGTTTATAATAAGATATAACTAGAAAATGGTTTTTAGTACCAAAATCCCCGTGAACTAATAATACCTACCTTTATTATACTGAACATTTTCATAGTGCAATAATGTAATTTTTTGTGTCTTGTAATAACGTATTAGAGTAACAATGACTATCGCGCAGGCGGCAGTAAGGCATTCTTGCATTGTTAGTATGACCCTATCGGGCAATCATATTTGCCTTTATTTACTTAAGGTTGAGTTCCGTACATATTTTCCATTTGTGTAAATAATTAGTGTGTAAACGCATTTCTTTTAATTTAAAATTTACCTTTAGTTGTCAAAAGTATTTCTGGGCTTTCCTGTATACTTACCAGTATTGTAAAATATTAATGGCAAACAACCACAAGATTCCATAGCTCTTTGGTACTTGCATTGCATGTGACATGCTTCTTGAGTGTATAGATAGCTAACTTCTAATTTCATTTCGTCACGAAATACGCATTTCCTCTGACGAAGGGTAAGTTTCCTTAAGCTTGGAGAACTCACAATTGAAAATAAATCAATGGAAAACAAGAAAGTGTTTCGATTTCTTCTTTTTTGGTAAATGAAGTAATTATGTATCTTCTGAGGATATTCGTACGGTGAATTCAGGAAAACCTATAAGGGAAGATAATATCCAGTTACTACAAACATACCTGTAAACATATACATTAGTTTCATCTATACAAATATACTTTAATGTAAATGTGGGTAAAGTGAATAGATATTGCTATCATTTGGTAGTAGAATGCTGTATTTTAAAAGGTAGGAAATAGTGTTTACATAGAAATTATAATTTTCCCTGACACCAGAAACTAATTTTTGGGGCCAATATTTTATATATAATTTCTTGATGTATATAAACCGTTTTAAAACTTCTTTTTGACAAAATGACAAAAAAGTTTCTTACTTTCAAATCGGAAACAAGGAGATACGGATATTTATTTTATCTTCAATATTAAAGTTGTTTCAAAATTTCGCTTGTTGCATAAATTCTTAATATTTAGGGTAACACAGACAAGATTAAAGCGCTCGAGTACACGTGAAAAAATAGGCGGACCGCTTATTGTAACTTCCATGCTACAATTTGCCCTAAGTTATATCACCACAGATATTCATAACTGGCCTACCACATAAAATGTGTATAATTCTGCCACCGATTTGTTCTCAATCACTGACCAATTGCACCTAATCTTTTGCACTCGTTTGCAAAAATGGACGTAGATAAAATTCATTCGGATGTAAATCTGCCTCTTGTGATGTTGAGTTAAATTAAGCAAATGAACAATTTTTAAAGGAAGTCACCAAAATTGATATTTTCACCAATATTGTATATATTACGTGTTTAAATATCAGAAGTTTATAATAATAAAATCAAACACTGGAATCAATACAAAAAAGTTGCTACAAAAATAAAGGGAATTAATTTAGGATCATATTAATGTCTTGATCTCAAAACTATATACTTGAAATATTTACATTTTAAAGATTACGAGTTCCTACTTACACAGCTCTTATATTCACTGTTTATCATCATAATGTTGCAGAGTAGTGACAGAAAATAAACTTGAAATGGCATGCGCTATAGTCATAATAGAAGCAAGTATAATGATAAAAGAAAAGAAACATATTCTGTAATGTATAATTTAAACCAAAATATTATTAATAATAATAAAAAAATAATATTAATAAAACCAAAAAGAACACTAGAGTATTTAAAATATATTTACATTTAGCCTTTGAATTAGAAAATAATTTAAAATATTAAAATATAAAATTAGCATAATTGTATCATGATCATCATTATATTCAGCCGTTTTCTATCAACTGATTGATGAAGCCTTTCCTCTCCAAATTCTCGGCTTTAGCTGCTGAAAAACGTTTGATTTCATCTACCATTTTCTGCATTTGGATGTCGTCTCTGTCGTGAATTTTCTCTGATAATCCAATGTAGTACATTTGTCATCCATCTTCCATCTGTTACTCTAGCTATGCGAACAGTCCATGTCAACTCCATACTCTTTGCATACTTGGTTACATATTCTACATTTGTTTGTGAGCGAATCAATTCATTTCTCCACTTGTCTTTCCTAGTTGTCCCTAGCATGCATATCTCTATCGTTCTTTGTGTGACTCTTAATCGTTGAGTTGTTTGGGCATTCAATTTCAAAGTTCCACATCCATATATCATTGCACGTGAGATCCATTGATTATAAATTTTACGCTTTAGACACATTGGTAGTTTCCTTTGGAAAATAAAGTGTGGTCTTCCCAACGAACTCCACGCCATTTTACATCATCTGTTTATTTCATCCGTCAACTTGACATTTGATGTTTTGAGCTGGTCTAGGTAATCATAGTCATCAACTATCCGCGAACTTTTATTTGCTTCTTTGTAGCACGCTCATTGAATATTCCTTTTGTTTTACGTAGTGCATTCTAAGTCTTATTTTCGAAATCTCGTTACACAGCTCTTCCTTTCAAGTTCTTAGGTCTTCTGCACTTGAGGCAAATAGGATTAAATCATTAACGAATCGTAGCTGATTGAGGTACTCACCATTGACTTTTACACCAACTTCATCGCAGTTTAAATTTTTCAAAAATGCTTCCAGAACCGCTGTATAACTAATTGTAACTTCTTCGTTTTGTGACCGATTTTTACATGGGGAAGATAGGAGATTGGCGCACAGCTCCGACTTCGTAGGCTGGCCCACGACTGCAACAAGCGCCACTACCCTCCTCTAGCGGCAATTTTTTAAACTACTAACAATTACCCAATTATTACTGCCATCTATCTACATTGGTATCAACTACCCAATTACTGTCATGTACCGGTGTTATTATTAACTACAGCATCCCCCGCACTGTTACCGCCATCTACCAGTATTTTTATCAACTATCTAATTATTCCCCCATCTAGCGACATTGTTGCCAACTTCTTGAACAGTTTTTTTATAGTTAAGCAGCTTTTCTTATGAGATCGCGATCAGAGGTGTGTTGCTATAGCTGCTGTTTTGTATCAGGTGAATGCCGGAATGATACACATTTAACACGGACATAGCTTGCTACTTTCTCTATTCTCACCCGCATTTGAAGGTGTAAAAATGTAGCTAAGAACGTGTTACAGCTCCGATGAACACTTTCTTTTAGTTTAAAATTTTTATGGTAGAATCGAAATGACAAACTTCGCTGTTTTTATGCGTTTCTAGAAAATTGATGATTTATCTCAGTTCAGAAATTGTCTCATGTATTGTTATTTAAACTTTGTATAAATGAAAAAAGCAGAATCTCTTAGAAGAACGAAATTTATGTCTGGTAAAACTGAGGTAAGAAATAATGCAGAATTGTCATGCGAAAATCACATTATTATTTATGTTTCAAATCTATTGAAATCAGAAAACAACCTTGCATCTTTTCTTTTAAGCTTGCTATTATTCTACACGTGGAACGGATTGCGTGAGTTTTAACTGAAACCAATATAATAGTCATAGGTCGTTCGAATGTTATTTAGGCTTCATGGTCTATTTATTCAGTAGCGAATAACAGAGATGTAATTTATGAAACGAACTTTTTATTATCTATCTTTTATTATTTGTTTTATTAAATGAAAAACCTTGAATTTCTATTGTAAATCATCCTTTAGTATAACATGACGTGATGAGTGTTGGGTGGGAGTTACTCACTCATAAAGACAGAAATAATTATCTGACTTCTAAGCTTAGCATCAGAGAGTATTCATAGCAAGAGCGACTTGTGGATTATCACTTCAACTTAACATTATGTTTTAGATACAGTGTATTTGCTGACCATCTTCTTATGTGATTTTAACTAAAGTTATATTAGTGGAAAAACTGGGGAAAAGTAATTTACCTTAAAAATTCGTTAATGCACGCTTTCGTTCATTGGAAATTAATACAAAATAACTACTTTTCTTGTGTGTAAAGAATATATTGCAAGTATTCTAGGAAAACATAGTGAAGAAGAAAAATGTTTTTTAAAATATAGTTTTTTTTTTTCGAAAAAAAATATGGAGAAAATTCAATGTTCATATTGCGGTGTGGAAATGTTAAAAAAAATCTTGAAAGACATATCAAAGCCCCAAACATCCAATTGAAGAATAAATAGAGCCTTCTAGAAAAAAAACGAAAATTAACAACTATTAATTGTGCTGTGTGCGATGAAGAAATATCGAAAAACACATTGATCGACATATGAGGAAGAAACATTCGTATACGCCAACAAGAGAAGCATTCGAACAAACCTTATGTGATTATGAACTAGCGTGAAAAAATAGTGAAGATACCCACTCTTTTCTTAGTTCTATACAAAAGAGTGTGAACATTTTTTGGAGCAAGTGTGTGAAAGTGAAGTTGTGTTGAAGATTAATTTTATTTTGAGTGCTGATTTTAAGGAAACGGGCGAAGAAATGCAAAATTTTCCGGTGCATAGTGGAAATAAGTTATTTTTCAAATCTATAATCAAGGAAGGTGTAATGTTAGTGTCTAAAACGATCGAAACTGCAAAACGGCACTCTTTGCTTTAAACACACAAACTGAAATCCTGACGGAATCCCTGTTAGGAAAGTGCACTCTTTGCTCTCCCGTACTTGCGGCTCTGGGTATCTTGCAAGAGCTAATTGCACTAATCTACGAAATGCTCACTGTATGTTTGACTTTTAACAACAGTGCTTCACTTATTCGTAGAATGGCTCTAATATTGATTTAAAATCTTTAACTTTTAGAATGTACAAATTTTGGTCAGGCATTATCTTCTACAATGATATTTTATCTGGGATCTGTAATTGGGTCCTATAGTTCATTTCTATGTGAATATAGAAAAATAGAGCAATACTTACAAGGTAAATTCATCTAATAATTCACAGATGTCAGTGCGTTACGCTGTATTTTAATCCGATACGCTTATTATATTAGCATATTCTAAATTTTTATGGAAATTTAAGTTAAGAGATACATCTTGAATGTTTTTTTTTTATTTTTGCGAGTTGTCATACTTTCAGATAATGTTGGGGAAATGTATGTTAAGTGCGGATTGCAAAAATGTTATGCGTGACGACGACATTAACATTAAAAAAATATATAGTATTCTTATTAATTACGTATTCATTCACTGGAATGTATTCTTCACTATCTGCTCTATCCAATGGTGTCCAGCAAATATTGCTTTCTTTGCAATTATAACATAAGTTATAAGGCAATTAAAGGCGAAATGTGTATTCTAAATGCTAGTGCTTGACGCGTGAAATAGCTCTGTACTAAATTATTAATCATGCAGGAGTTTTCAAATTTCTCTATTACAAACTGCCCCAGTAGCACTAGTACGTTGGCCGTTCATAGGAGCCATTTCGCCCCACATCGTTAATGCTGACCGGAAAGCGGCCCGCTTGACCACGTTGATCTAGGTTGGATAGACATCGATTATCGGTATCACTAATTTATTTATTTTCTAAAACTATAGTAAGTGCTTTGCAAAGAATAAATCGAATTCTTACAAATCTGTTCATAATTGAATAAATAAAAAATAAAAAAATATGAACTCGTCATGGAACCATATCGATCCATGTCGTTAATCGATATTTATATTGACCAATATCGGTCCCTATGGGCAAAGTGATGTTTATTCAAGCGACGAAATATAAAATATAAAAGTTCATGTGATAGTCAACACGTGGCCAGCTTTGTTTGGCGACAATGAAGTTGTTCATAGAAGCATGTTGAAGTGCAGAAATAACGTTCTTAAACGAAAACAACATAAATAAATAAAGCGTTACAATTGATTGTGTTTTCCCAAGGAATGTTTAATCACTGTAAGTACGTAGACAGACCAACAGAATTTATAGTAATATTTATTACGCTGGTTATCGTACACCGCCAGAACCATGGGACATTTTACACTTTGCTTCATTTGTACGGTAGAAAGTAGTGTATTTTCTCAAGATCATGTGGTTGTTAAGTAAGGTTTCCTTTAGTGGAAAGATAAGTTAAATTTATATTTATTTACGGTTGTTTTACATCATTTCTTTTAATTGGAGGTGTTTCATTGTAATCATGGCCATTGTACTCTTAAGTTCTTGGCAAGAAATGTAAAAAAAAGGTAAAATCGGAAGAGATATGTGTTATTACAACTGAGCGGAACTACAAATTTAGCATGAACGCAATATCGAAATTAACATTGTTATACTAGCACCTTGGCGACAAATTTTAGAATCCATTAGCACAGAGAAATGATATCACTTTCCCTATAGATAATTAGTATTCCCCACGTAAGCAGTACCTCTGTTTTACAATGTGTTTTACTATTTCCTGTTGGTTTGTCTACCAGGTGTATGCATAAGTTTTTGCTGTTTTTTTGTAAAGAAAATGCGTAATATTCAACGGAAATTAATTTTGTTTTATTCAAAATATTGGCCATCGGCTTCTACACATTTCGTCCATCTTTCAGGTAATTTATGCATACCATGTCAGAAAAACTGCTTGTCTTTTGCGGCAAACCATTCGTCGAGCAATTTTCCAACGCTTTCGAAATTGCTGAAGTACTGCTCTGCGAGAGCGTGCCCCATTGATGCGAGGAGGTGATAGTCTGATGGCGCCAGGTCTGGGGAGCACGCTGGGTGCAGAAGGATGACCCATCCAAGCGATTTCATTTCATTGGTTTTTCTGTGTAAGGCGGCGCATTGTCGTGTAACACAATCACTTTGTCATGTCTTCGGGCCCATTCCGGCCGTCTTTCGATCAATGCGTGATTTAAATTAACCATTTGTTGGCGATAGCGTTGTGCATTAACTGTTTTGCCGGATTTCAAGAGTTCATAATACGCAATACCGCTCTCGTCAAACCAGACACAAGCATGGTCTTCTTGCCGAAGCGATTTGACCTTGATATTGAAGGACCGGCTTCACCAGGTGAAAGCCACGATTTTTTTCGCTTCAGGTTTTCAAAATAAATCCATTTCTTGTCACCCGTCACAATTGAATACAAACAGGATTATCTTTCGTGGCGTTGAAGCAGCATTTCACAAGTGACTATGCGATTTTCCATTTGACGTTCATTCAAATCGTGTGGGGCCCATTTACCCAGTTTATTGATCTTCCCCATTGCTTGTAAAGTCTGCTGATTATTTCTTGTGACACATTTAATGCTTTTGCCAATTGTTGTTGAATTTGAGTTGGGTCATCCTTCAATAACACCTGCAATTGCTCGTTTTCGCACTTTTGTGGTCTACCAGAGCGCGCACTGTCTTTCACATTGAAATCACCACTTTTAAATTGTCGAAACCATGTCTCACATGTTTTAATCGTTGGAGCGTATTCACCATATGTTTCTGCCAGCAAACGATGACTTTCAACAGCCTTTTCCTTTTGATTAAATGAGAAAAGCAATGCGTGCCGCAAATGTTCTTTTTCAGGCACAAACTTCGACATGATCACTGAACGATAAAACAAAGACGCTAGTGTTTGGCGAACTCAACTGGTTTGTGTTTGTAATTTAATGCCAGACGAACAAAATGACGTATGTTTCAAATGAATGCGCTGCGTACTTTTCGCTGGCGTACTTTTAGGTAAACCGGAAACTACTTATGCATACACATGGTATGTTGGTGGTCCTATATAAAATAATGGGTTTCATTTTAAAAATACTTAATGAAAAAATCAGAGCTACATTATGTTCACAAAGTCCATGACCGATATTGACCGATGTCGGCGATCTATGTCGAACGGTGTCGATATACATCGTTGACCGATATTAGCTAATGTGTTTGTCATCTAATATGGACCCCATATTGTTGAGCTATATCGATTGATATCGTAAAATCCAAATGTCCATATCAGCCGACGTGGATGTGCTACTTGGGTTTGATTGAAAATCGGAAATATCCCGGAATTATTTGTTTGGTAGTATCTTGATCTGTAACTAAACCGCAGGTATACATCATGTCTAACACAATTTATCAAAATCAATCCCATCAAAATAATACATTTGGAACAAATAGTTTTGCTATATTTATAATAATAGAAAAGTTCCTAGCTAGAAGTCCATATAATTTAACGTAATTGAAAATCCGTCGCTACTCCCTTATGTTCATGAAATATGACTAATAGTCTATATTTCTTTATAGGAGAGCACTACAATTCGAGTATATCGAATAAGTAAACACGTGTTTATTATTGCAAACAGTAGTGCATTGCGAACGTCTTTTAGTAAATTTGTGCAACAAGAGAAGGAATCCTTCAACACAATTTTTGCTTTACCTTTCAGTAATCGATTAAATAAGTGTCTAGCTAATTGTAAAATATATCTTTTATATCACCATCAGCTTCATGCGTCGGACCATCGTTAACTATTAAAAGAATTTTGCATTAGCAATTAGTTATCAAACGTAGGATATATTTTGGTTCACGAACTCTGTAATCTGATCCGCTGGGAGTGTACGTTCTTCTTAATTAAAAATTGTGTTCAAAATTCTATGATTAAGTTCCCACGTAGTAGAAAGTGTATTTGACTTGTTGATTATTACATTAAACATTTTAAAGTTTAAAAATATTTTTTTTTAAAAAATCAAGTTGAATGTTGAAGCCTTTTGAAGACACCACGAAAAGGACGGGTTTTGTCCATTTTATTGCTTTTACAGTTAGCGTTTTAAATGCAGAACCATGTTGTGTACCGACGTATGAAGTACACATTTGCTTATAACATATGAACTACTCATTTTTTCTTCATGCATGATAGCTTGTTAAAAATATTATCAAAGAACTCTTACTTCAATTTTGGCAAACATGAATAAAATAGCGTTTCTTTTTCTGTGGCCTGTTTGTAATTGTAATATTATTCTGGATTAAAATGGACAATTTATAGCTAAACCAAATTACACGAAAATTATAGATTTTATTAAATGATTTCAGTATCTGTATATGCATAATTTTTAGTGCTTGAAACTCGTTATCCAAGTAAGTCAATGAGCATCAGATAATACACCCAATATCTGCTATATATTGATTAAGACAATATGTTTGATCATCAGACATGGTGTAGTTTATATTACTGAATCGAAGATTTTTTTTAACAAATCATCTACTTTAATAAATTCTGAAATGTTTTGGGAGAGTAAGAAAGGAATCAACAGTAAATTTTCTCGTTCTCATAACATATTTCCGATTTGACTAATGTTTTTCTTGTAAATGAAAAAAACGCCAGTTGCATCGTTTACGAAGGGTATACGTACACACTAAATCAAAAGAGCGGAATTTTCACTCTTTTTAGATGGAAAAGTGGGACCGCTCCTTTTCGATCGAAAAAGAGTGGTTTCTAACAAAACATTATCGCGTTAGATGGGAAATGTACTCTTTCTAGATGGAATTTCGCTCTTTTCGATGTAATTTATTTTTTCACTCTTAAAAGAGCGGTTTTCTATTGAGTCGTCAAAGGTGAAAGAGCGATTTCTCATCTTTTTAGAGTGGTTTGGTGCTTCAATTTCTCATCGTTTAGGAGTGAATTTTCTCATCTTTGTAGCTCGGTTGGAATTCCACTCTTTTTCGAGCGATTGCAATGCATCATGGGCATGGCTACTAGTCAACATTGGTCTTCGCCATTTGTAAAAGCAAAGGTTATCGAAAGACTAAGCTATACTGCGAAATTTATAGCGTTATGTATAGTTAAAAATTAGGAAACAGAACTTTAAAATTTTTCTGTTAGTAAAATACACCAAAAAACGTCAGGAGTAAGATATGTACGTACAAGAAATATTTCAACGCTATAATCAAGTACTTGACGAGACGAAAGATACAATTCCGAGGACACATTCTCGCAGTTGGAACCTTTCTTGAGGGATTAACGCGTTGGATAGTTGATCGAACGGTACCGGGTTCAAATCTCCTCTAGGTTTAACTTTCTTTTACTCATTTTCATTCACAAGTACAGTACTTTTCTTTTTAGTAAATATGAATTAATGCTCCCTTTCGCACTTTTGTACATTTTATTGCGTCGTTTTCATGTTCACAAGATGTAAATTATTGTATCTGAATAGATAGAAATTCATCTATACAAATACAATATCTAGGATTCCATTGAAATAGACTACCACAGATTTTTGCTCTTTTTTCGAGCGGAAATTTCTCATGTTTGCTCGGATGAAAATTCGCTCTAAACGCGCAGTCACTTTTTCGGCTCGTTTTGAGCGGAATTCGCTCTTTTGATTTTAGTGTGTACCAATATGAAGGATATATAGGGAAACTAACGTAGTAAAAACTGGATTTTGAAGAAAAAAATAAAATTAACTACAATACAGTTACAATGCTTTTACATTATCTTCGACATTTTAAATGATCAATGAAGACTGACTCACAAAGAGACGGCGCCAAAATGTACATCCACTTTGCAACCAAACACTTATAGGACGAAAGTGCATCGAAAATAAAGGGACACGTGTCTCGGCATTCATCCATATCATCCCACGTTAACCCAGAAAAATATGTTGTTTACAAAAGAGAGCTTAGCTGCATTGATTATGAATATTTTGACTTATAGTAGAAACGCAGTATGTTGTCAAGGAGAAAGTAAATTGAAAATAAGCTGATACATATTGCGATGTTCGCTTTCAACATCGTTACTTTCAAGAGAAAAGCCGAACGACTGTTGTAAGGTGGCTCGTGCGCCTATGAACCTTCCCTTGCAAGCAGTGCAGCTACTGCTCACTTGTTCTCTCCCAGTAATCGTTACTCCTGCGTAAACAACCCTATGTTGTAAACGGGTGTTCTACAACGCGAAATTTGCTTCTGCATACATTAGTATGTAGCACAAGTAAAGTGAGGTTAGTACGAATAGTATAAATAGAGTACATACATCACCATGTGGCACGAAGCACCCGAATCGCCCGATACTCGAAGAAAGGTTGTTTATATATATATATATTTTTTATGGGGGTTACAAAACTGTAGTGATGAGCAACTACTATGATCTTAAACTTGAATGGATATCCTACCCTGGTCTTGAACTGGCATATCAGTTTTTGTTCTTGGTCTTATATCAAAGCATTGTCATCATCGCGTGCATATATTTATTTACCCGCGCGGCCGATCGGTCATGCAGCCAGAGAATTGCGCGTAAATATCCAGCAATTCACCATCCTCAAAGTAAATTCTTCGCCTCCTTATAAGCGACCGGATTCCTATACGAAATAATACCGGAAACGTATCCGCTGGTTTTAAATTTACGTTCACCTCGACAACATCGCACTTTCCTCATATAAATCAAAATATCGATAATCCATGTATCGCCCTATTTTAGACATTTTTTTTTTACGTTAACATGAGCCTATATGGACGAATGCAGAGACACGTGCCCCTTTATTTTTTATATACTTTCGCCCTAGAGATGTCTAGTTGCAAAGTGGATTTACATTTTGGCGCCGTCTCCTTGCCAGTTCATCGATCTCCCTTGTTTGTTCCCACATGGCAATTGTCTAGTAGAACAATAAAATGTTATTATAACCTAATGTTTAAACTTCACGAACTACGTTGGTTTTTACCGTGCTCCCTTCATATGTGATAAATACCCACGTAACCTTATAATATAACCGAAAAAGTTGCTCTTTTTGGGATTGAAAATATATTTAAGGAACATTTATTTATTTAGCAAGATCAATTTTACCCATTGTATCTGGCCATATTTAACAAAACTAACAACAAAAGAAAGCTTTGTAGTGAAATCAGTCATAACTTTATTGAATGTACCATTCCACTATTTGCCTTGAGTGACCGAGGAAAATAAGGGAAAACTTCAGTCAAAGATGACCGCTACCGAGAATCGAACCTGGGTCATCCTGAAATCGTAGATACCGAAGAGCGTATCTTAAAAAAAACGCCCGGTCTACTGTGGCTTTTCCACTTCATGTTCTGTATTCTGACATCCATGATACAAGTTGCAAGGTAAATAAAAAAATAAATATGAGATATGCTATAAGTGTTATACAACTTCCCAGAACTGCGTCATATTTGCAGGAGGAAATAAAAGCTATTTCTGAGGAGGTATGAATTTGTATAATATCGATATTAAACCGCATTTTAAAATAGTAATCGGAGACTTAAATGAGGAAGTAGAAACTAAGCTAAGCAGTGACACGAGCGTTTGGATTTGGGAATTTATTTAACTAGGAAGACAGAATAGTGCAATCTGCAGCAGTCAAAACACCCTTCATTTGCAGCGGGCTTTTAGTAATGAAATATTTCAATTGTTATCTTTTCTGAATTGTTCTAAATTTTGATGGTTAGATATTAATTGAAACTGAGATGAAATATTAATTAAACCCTTACACGTTGCAACTTGAAGATAAAACAGCGTGTCATTTATTTTCATGTGTTCTATAATCTCTGTATATTATCTTAATCTGCATACTAGGGTTCAGAATCTTTCCTTTGAACATACTTCTGAAATACAATTCATAGCTGTATGGAGTAATGTATATAAAACGTTATAAAACTGAGGAAAAATTTAGTACTTGAATGAAAGTGGGCAATACCTACCGAAGTTCCTTGTAAGGGAAAAGCTATCCCAATCATTAATTGCACATCACTACTTTCAATAGATGTGTTTGCAGTCATCTCTCTTGCTATTGAATAACCTTCACTGGAAAAAAAATAAAGCTTCTTGTTATTACTTGAATCCGATTTATATGATGTTTTACAGGTGAAGCGTTTTACCATAGACCAATGTGGAATTATAGAGACAAACATTTTACACGGTTCTCAAACGTTACATTAGCGGATTGAGGTATAATACATAATAGAGATAGAAAAATAAAACTCAGTCGTTATTTTATACAAATTAACTTTACTAAACTGTTATATCTGTTACCGGTATTGAAAAATAACAGTAATATAAACAATTTATATATGACAGCGGAAATTGTTTATCTTTACTGCCAAGCCAATGGTTTTGTTTTTCCCACTGATTAGAAACTGTAAATTCTACATTTGGTGTTTTGCATCGCCCATAATGGATGTCCATGGAATCGTGCAATGAGAGGTTTCTATGAAGTTCACTAGTGTGTAAGGTGATTTATGTGATATATGTGGTGTGTAGTGGTTTTCCTTGTTTCTCTTAAATACAAATATAAATATATCAGTTGTGGTTCTAAGCCCCTTTTTCTTCAGAGTGAAAGTGATAAAGTGCGCCTTCAGCATGTTAGTGATCTTTGCTTTTGTGGAAGCATGTGTGAAGTGGTTATGTCCGTTTAATTTGCCGGGAGTCGGTTTTACTATCAGGTAATGTATGGTTAATGTCTTAAAATTCCTCTTTCTCTCTCGGAATCGCATGCCTGTTTCACCTACATTTAGAAGATATTGAAATTTCAGCACGTAAGGTTTTGTTCGATTGCGTTGAATATTTTACCTTGCACTATAGTCTATGCTTCCTTTCGAATCCACGTTCTCTCTTACTCAGCATTTGATTGCTATTTTTTGAATTAGTATGGTAGAAATTTCTACACAGTGTCCGTTTTGTTATACGTAAGATTTAATGATTAACAATGTTCCATTTCAGTAACAAGCAGTTTAA
>JAGDQP010035272.1:0-19673 GCA_022664845.1 Lepisma saccharinum
GTCCCCAATGTTTCGAAACATGATCAAGTATGCATGGTACAAGTCAGGATATCTGGACGAAGAACCGGAACCATTCAGGATGCCGATGCAGTACTGCTGTGACACTGTTGGCTCTGAAGTTTGTTCATCAGATCAGTGCAGTGCTTTTCCATTTATGAGATGTGCTCATTGTAATAACACGTTTTGTTTGAATCATCTACTCATTGACAGTCTGCATATAAATTGCACTTAACTCGAATTTTCTGATGACTATTTCAGGATTCTTGGTGATTTCGCTTATTACCACTGAAACCAAAACAGTATTGGCGAAGTAGTACACAGCACTAGAATAAACTATACTTTGTCAGTAAATGATGTTGACTTCATCCTTATAGTCCCTGCTTTCACCGATATTTTCGGGCTTTTAATATTCTGGCAACACTGCGAATGTCTACAGCTGGCAACACTGACGATGCTTCACATTAGTCGCTTCTAGTGTAGAACAGCATTACCTATAATCATGGTAAGTTACACTTCATTCTCTGCTTTCGTTTATGAGAAACTGGCAAAAGAAAACGGGTACAGTTTTACTGGACCGAAGCACCAGTTCACCCTTAACCTGTTTTCCTACCTCTCACGCTGCTGCTCCGAAAAAAATAATCTCACATTCTGACTTCCTACCCTGTTCCCTCTCTTTTGGAACCAGTCCGGCGAAAATCCCCGGAACTTGGTTCGTAAGGAGCATTAGCAAGAGACCGTACATGAAAATGACAGGTAGTTTGTTGAATAATGAAAGTGTGTGGTAACTTTGCACTCTTTAATTTCTTCATCCAAAATTGCATGTTTTTTAGTAACCTTAGTATAACATGTATCGTGTAATGGTATAATATAGAATACATTAACAATATTGTTTAGTATTATATTATTGGTAATCGCTATTAACCCATAATTCCACAAAATGAAGTTTAGCATTAAAATTTATATGTCAATGGGTGCTACCAAATTGAAGAAATACTACACAAATAGTGCATTTGAGAAACTATTAGAACTAGCTGAATGTAATTAACGATTACTTGTTTGATGAACAGCAAAACAGGCAGGATACAAGTAAAGAAATTCTTGTGTACTTGGCCTTTCTCTAAGCTACTTGCATGATTTTAAACGATACTTTTAAAGTATGAATTTACCAGAAATAAGGGATTCTTATTTACTGGAACTAAGGGGATATTCCTCTAAATTGATCCCTATGTAGTTTGTGAAATAAATTATTTTTTGCAGTCTAATATTCTTTTAGAACGACGGAGACCCTCACGTCTTCTCTTGTTTCCATCCTTGAAATTATTAAGGTAGTGACCATTTTCTTCACCACGCTTACAGCAAACTCTATCTTCAATATTTTTAACAAATCTCCAGTTATTCTGTTGGAGTATGCTTATCAGTATCTTCAGTTTTTATTTAACCCATGAATGATATCTTGCAGTATACATTTCTATCGTAAGGTGTATTAACGACAAGTAGCGTTGACAATGATAGATCAAAGAAAGCTACTAAATATAGAAATTTCTTTGTTAACAATGAAAACATTACTTTTAATAGAATATGGCAGAAAATACGGTAATTAAATCGCTGTATAGAGCTCAGAAAAGCTGTGTGAAGTAGATATTTTGCACAAAATATCTACTTTTCACTATAAAATAAGATTTTTTTTGATTGCCTATTATTAATTGAAACTTGATGTTTCGGATCTACACCACTTTAAGCCAAAATATCCTTTCGACTACTTCTGTTGTTATTGCATATGAGAAAAAATCAGGGAACTATTGAAGGTACCATTCAGGGAAAAGTCTGGTGAGACAACAAATCTGGCAAGGTGAGTCAGGATGGCCGACACGAGCATGACTCAAAGCCTTTCCAGTGCTTATCTGGAGTCAGGGATCACTAGACTTTCATAACCACTAGACCACGGGGTCTCACTTCGAGTTTCAAAAGTATTAAGCAGCATATAGCTATTGATGGAACAAATATTAATTCAAAGTTTCCTTGTTAAATGGAGAGCATTCTATTCTTCAATACACAACTGTTATTATCTATTCTCATAATTCTAAGTTAAATGGTTAATGTGACAACAGGAAATCAAGAAAAAGTCAGATGGGGAATCCACTACTTCAAGTAAAATCAACGTCCTATTTACATTTTTAATTCGAGTTTAAAATATACAAATTAAAATGTCTCACTTACCTTCTGTCTTGCACCATCCCATGAAGTCTGCTTAATTTAAAAATAACAGGACACCGCAGTATTTCAGAAGTTCTTTATTTAAATGAGTGTGAAGACCCTCTCCGTATTCTTTTATTAACTCAAAATACATCGAATTTTACAATCAGATCTATCTTGATGGATCTGGAATAGAAGAACATTTGAAATTAGCAGCATATACACTACGAGAGTCACAATTAATTAGTGGAAGACCATTATCATTAACCTTTACTACCCATGGTATAATATATTCATTAAAGAGCTAATCTTCCGAATATTTTCAGTTTTCTTTTTTCAATATATCATTTATACGTAAAACGCAATTTGTAAATTTAGTATTCTCTTCTACCACTCTCCCTAGTAATTCCGAAACTCAAAAATATTTAATAGGTATACAAGAAGGTTAAAAGTCCTTATCACATTTTATATCTAAATTGCAGCCGTCCCATCCTGCCTGCCAATGTTGTCAGGCATAAAACCTGTCATATATGATAAACTATTGAAGATCCTGTGTTTCCAACTCTCTACTAAACTATGTTACAAATGTTCATAGGAATGTTTGGTCTCTCGTTTTTTTTTAAATATTTTGCTAACATTGAAGAATATTAGCAGTAAAAGCGTCTCACGTCTTCAGTTAACCATCATATAAGTTCAGAAATGTTTATAGTTGTATATAAACTATAAAATGAGAGTGACTGTAAAATTGTTAACTGTCAACACTTGAATGTGGTGTGAAAATACTGGATCCTCTACCCTGATTTACCTCCAACGCTGCTGGAGGCTGACAAATTGTCAACGTTGGGAAGCAGCCCTAAAGCCAAACTAACGTAGATCACAGTGAGTGATAGTGGGAACAGTAGCAGGAGTGCTTTCTAGTTTAGTCTGGCATAGAATACCTTTATTTCTGTGCAGTTTGTAGAGACCGAAGGCTTCAACCTCTGTTGTCATTTAATTCTCTTACTTCGTAAATTATAGAATAATGGGATGATGACGATTATGAGTTGAATGTAAGATATCATCTCGGTATCTCTCCGGTGAAAAGGATGAAGATCATAGAAACTCACTCAGGTTTCGGGGAAATAGGACCAGTCTTTTAGACGACATATAAAATGATCCTACGACAATTAATACATTATCTTCTTAAAAGTCAGCTTGAGTTGTCATTTCTAAAGAAACTAGAAACGTGCTATTTTTCTATGCTTTTTCAACGCATCACCAATTATTTTAAACTCCAGAACACACATTTCCTTTACTCCACTAGATAGTAGTCATAAATCAAAATTACTATTCCCATGGTCTAGTGGAGAAGGCTTGCGTCTCTCCTTCCAATCATCGTGATTGAAGTGTTCCTTAAAATTGGAATATAATGTTGAATTATGATGAAGACTGTCGCCAGCTCCTTTTCTTCTCTAATGAGTAGTGAAAGAAGCTGTAGAACAAAGATATTCAACATGTTGAAAATTCCAGAAGTACATAAATATACTGGATATACATTTTTACTCCAGTTACACTTTTCCATGACAGTCATAAGCTTAGCAACCGGTTTTCTGCTAAGAACTCAAATAATCAATGGCGTAACCAGGATTTCGTTGTCTAAGTTTAGCTCTGCTATATATGTGTATATACCCTACTGTTATCTATACTATCTTCTCCGTGAATTCTAATTAGCTCTTGTCACAATGTAAAACCAAAAGACTCAAGCAATAAATAAAACACTTGACATACTAGAGAACCAACACAGTATATGGAATCTGATGCTTTACAATATACATGAACAAGAGAATGAAGCTTGGAGTAAAAGTGTTATTAGTTCAGATTATACGTTTCAAAGAATTCATAGTTTAGGTACATGGAAAGGTCGCGACAATAATTGTCCTGTAATTACTCAGTTCATCGAGTTTAAGTATCATACAAACTTTGTTGTAAGGAACGTGGAACTGACGTCCTCGACAGATGATCTTCGTGGAGAATGCTCTGAACACAATAGTTAATCACTGTTATAATATGAGCATATTTCATAACCATGCACAATAAAAATTTATCTAAAGTAATCAAAAAAGCTATGTTATATATAACGATATTGTATTTTATACCAAGTTTTGGAAATATGATTTTTCTTTGTTTCATTGGCTTGGCTTTTGTAAATGTTATCAAAATGTTTTGTAAGAACGTTTCCAAATATATTTTTCAAAATATCGTAACTCGTTTGCATTCGGGAGGTCGTGAGTGATCCCAGCGGACGACCATCCTGACTGAGGTTATTCCAGGGTTTTTCGTCACACACACCAGGCAAATGGCACCTTTAACATAGGTCCTGGCCGACACCTTTCTGAATCCTTTCCCCTACCCTATCCCGGCCTGACCTTTAGATGCCTAAAGCCCATAAACAAAATTCAAATTCTTATCCCCAGTTGTGCGCAAGGCTAGCACGTCCGATTTCTGTACGCGTTCAAATCCCGCATGTGGGGTCCATTGAATGGAGTAGTTCGTGCTGGGCGGAAACTATTCACTACTTCTTTGAACTAAACATCTTGGATTGGCGATCTACAAACCGTGCATTAAAACTTCATAATAGATTCGTTTGTCTTATGGAGGTACATGTATATTTAAACAACACTTGGAAACCAACACAACAAGGATTTGCGAGGTAACAAATAATGAACGTTATAATGATGAATCTTATAAGCAAGGAATATTAATCAAGGACTAGCAGCGATTAGTGAAACAGCTTTACTTGAAGTTTATATGTATGCAACAATATGTACAATGAAGTGCAGCGATGTCTTTAAATGTTAACGTTCTACCATATCAGACGCTATGCTTCTGACAACCTAAAACATTCTATGAGTTATACAATTTACGGTAATAAAGCTAATTTTCAAAATGTCATTGTTCGCAATATGCTTTGTGTAGTGGGCTATTCTTTAGCTATCCTTTCGGTCACGTAATTTAATCTTTTAAGCTCATTAATAGTTAGCCCAAGTTTACAGCATTTGGGAGTCCACTATGAAAAAAAAAACAAAAAAAAACTGTAGATTAAATTCTTAGAAGCTCACCTGGTCGTTTGACATGTTAACAACTCACGCAATCGCTTTTTTCTTTCATTGTTAACTTCTATAATCATTAACACAATATATGTGGAAAATTAATACTCTGTACAAAGTCAATTTTTGGATGAACACACTATAATTGGCTAAATGGCTGTTGAGGTCATTCTTAATAAACAAATAAATACTTTCTTTTAAAACTTGTTCTTACCTCTTTTTTCTCCTTCTTTCATTTTCAGATGTTCAGTTTAGTCCAAATAATCCATATGATGTTTAGCACAGCCAATCATTGTTCAAAATCCGCTTTGGTCAAATAGTTTCGACATATCCATCCAGAATACCACGAAATGGCTCTGCCTTTGTTTATGACTTCATAATGTATGTTCCTGATTCAGTTTCCTTCTTATATTTTGGTTTGCTTTACTAAATAACTACTTTTCGGCTTCCATTAATTTGATCCATTCCTTCAAACGTATATTAATGTTCCATCAGAATGCTTTTGTGTAACTGTGACTAATAATTCAGCCAAACATAATAGTTTACATATTTACACGTAGCATTTATTAGTTGACTACTGCATTTAGAGATAATTTTATGCACAAAATATTGACAACTAATGGACAATGCTTTATTTATTCTTCTGTAATGAATTCTCTCGACGTTTGCATTCACTTTCTCAGAGTTTTTTGAGTTTTTCTTTTTCTTCAATCAAATTTTGCTTATTATTTTCTCTTGTGTTATTCAAATATCTTCTTTCAAAAGAGTGTCCAATGCTTTCACTCAACGCTACTTTTGCCTTCAATGTACAGAGACTATTGTTTATTACATCTATTATTTGTCCTCTTAATTATTTGTCTTAATGAAGGTACTAAAGCGAATCATCTGTTTTCCATCTTCTCATTAGAAACTTTGTTACTATTATATACTCTATGATCCGATTTCCACTTTTGCCTCATTAGAATTGCATTCACATGGATTTGTTTGTATGAAATAAAATCTTGTTATTGAAAGTATTTGCTATTTCAAATCTCATTATTTTCCAGATTGGTGCTCTTACTCCTCCGTTATGTCATCTTCTATCCATTATTACGATCCAAAACTTGTCTGTTTGGATATTCTACAAGATAAAAAAATATTCTTTGAACCTCGTAAAATGACTTATAATGCTCAATACATTTCTACAATTGCACAATATTTTTGTGGCATCGAAAGAATATACGTTAAGCTAAAAGTGTAGATTTAATTAATTAGGGTTGGTTATACGAAAAATATCAAATTTTAATATAAACTAGAAACGTTACACATTATTAGGGTAAACTGTACTTGAGCCATTTTGTTAATTGTTGTTATTTCATACATAAAAATGCTTCTAACTATAAAGGACAAAATTTTCACTCCTTTGGCCCATCCTACATTAAAACATATTTATGAAATATTTAGGTACTTTTCATATTTAAACTTTTCGTGTTTATATAAAATGTATTTCCTGAATTGTTTCTTTTCTGCTCATATCAATCAATGCATATTTGTTTTCTATTTTTCTTCTTACATGTGAGAAATAGTCGTAGTTAGCTAGTTGGTGCTTCTTCCATCAAAGTGTACTTTTACATTAAAACAGAATCAGGCATATTGAAATACTCGAAATGACAGTAAGTGACTGATAATCAGAGCCCATCAGAAACTCTTCAAATTAAAAAGCAAGCAAACTCACAAGTAAAGCAACTAAAAACGACTCATTTTAAATAAAGAATTCAATGAAGATTTCTTTTACTCAACTAGTATTCAGTTCCAAAACAAATACAACATCTTTTCAAAAAAATATTTGGGACATTTTTACGTTGCAGAAATATTTCCAATTTATATATGAGTAAAACCAGAAAGAAATCTTTATAGCCTCAGTTTCTTTTGGAAAGTACCTCATGAAAACTAGAGAAATACAGAAGATGTAGTGTTTCTTTCATCTTTTTAAAATTACATTTAAATCGCATCAAAAACAATTATCATAACCATCGAAAGTTTCTTTAATAAGCTGACTTTCATACTAGGGTTTCTAATAGCAAAAGACCCTAGCTTGATAGCTTGAACAAGGGTATCGCCTTTTACTGAAAAACAGTAGAAAACGTGAGACAACAATACAAGAATTATAATTACAAAGGCAGATATAGGAGTTGACAGAAGATAGGGTTCTATAATCTTACCATGAGTTTAGTTATAAATATTTGCTCTCAATAACATAAAACATAATTCGTTTAAGAGCCATACTGATAATTACGATGGATTATCATGATTCAAAAGTATCGTGGATTAAGGTTAGTAGGTGTATTAACTTAACTTATCTCGTGGCAATGTCTAACCGACTTTAAGATAAATTAGCTTATCTGTATTCGAAAACCATCGTTCCAAATATACTTCTTCGAACTACATCATACTTTTATTCAAAAACTGTACTTTTCTTTTTTACAGTTGATTGAATTAACTAAACCGCTTTGTTCATACCTCAACTAAACTCTTCGATTCAACAGAGGACCATTATTTATTAGTATTATAGCACGAACTTCAAGTAAGAAAAAAAATATTATTAGTGAACTAAATATCTTTCAAGATGTATTTTAAGTCAGCTATTTCCAATTATTGATACAGAATGAAGTTTCTGCAAGCTATGTCTGTAGCTAGAAGAAGTATTTCATTACTAACATGAAGAATAATTTTTAAATTTTTTGTTTAAGCTAATCGAAAGAATTTACGTTCCTTTTTATTCTCTCACCATGGATACAAGTCAGTAACAGGTCACAAGACTTACCAATGGATTTAAAACATACTTACAATTCAATCAAATGCTGTTTTGAACTGCAATAAAAACAAAATAATAAATGAAAATTCAAAATAGAAATGCTATTTAAACAAAGTAATGGAAGTAAAACACTTGATTAGAAACTACAAAGAAATTCTTTTCATTAAAAGTTTGTTGAACTTAGCTCTAAAGGTTTCGATTGTTTTCGATTTAAACTTCATTAGCACTAACTTGCTCCAGAAATTAGTATAAGGCTAGTTTGTTTGATTTATGATTGTTCTAAGAGTTTATGGAATCTGACACATTAAATATTGTATGAGAACGGTCCTACTAAACATACAACTCACAAAATAGCTGTTTGGACTAAATTCTAAAGAAAAGTTACAACGAATAAGCTATGAATTGAAACTCATAGCTATCAAGTTTTACAATGTAATGAATATCTGTAAACATGTTTTCGTATTTAGTGGATATTTAGTTTCGATGTATGAGAATTATTCCAGTGCCATTCAGAGTTGTTTCTTATAGTGAGTGCATAGTCACCATGTTGTAAACTGTGGTCGTGATCCGCTGGCATGGTTGGAAGACCATAAAATAATAGGACAATAGATACAGGATATAAGCTAGTTGGTAAAGTTTTTCAAGTCTTTACTCTGATCCTCCTATTGATGTTTCAGTATTTCTTTTGTTCAAATAATATCAAAGGACAGAAATGGTGTGTTTTACATCTTTTGTAAACTTATTTATCGTAACTGGAAACAATAAAGTAGAAAAAGTAGCTGGTTAGAACATTAACTGCGCAGAAAATGTATACTAAAGGAGAAATAAAAGTAATAGTTAGGAGAAAAAGAGGAAGAAGATGGAAGTTGCGGTAAAAAGAGAAGCAGAAGATCGTGACGAATGAAGAGGATTTAACGTGCCTTGAAGAACCTGACGCTTCGCCAATACAGTGATGATAATGTATTAGAATACAATTCGCAGCAAATCATTTTCTCACAAATTTGCTACTCATTTATGATGTTCAGGTAAAACGTTTCTCCGAGTAAGATGTTTGGTGGGGGATTTCCTATTTTCGTTAAGAATTTAACGAATCCTTAACTGTCTTTAAGATTCATTAAATTTCGTAAATTGTTAATGAAGGATGATGAAAGCTACCAATTATGATGTAAAAAAGTAATGAATTGACATTTGGTTATTTTTTTAAAACTTTTATTTGTCAACTAACTAATATATCCAGAGATAATATAAAGAAACCACAACCTCAATAAAGGCTTCAAGAGTAATTTGTCAAAACGAATAAAAGGTTGTACGTATTACGTACACGTAGGAAAAGTAGAATTTCGTGAATAAATGAGTTTAAATTTCGTGAGTGAAAATTTTAAAACCTGTGAGTAAAAGGTCAATTTGGTGAGTACAAGGGCAAATGTCGTGAGTAGTTAAAAGTTAATAAGTGTTTCCAATAACCGTTTTAAATCTACCTTGTACTAATGCATCCTGTTAGAAACCTAAATAAAGTGCATTTATTTTTAAATAACTGCCATTTGTTAATACTGCTAATTATATATTTATTTATTCAAGTTTGTCACATGCTTCTTCCACATTTGCAAAAACAAGTATAAAAATTTTAATAAGCACATGCACAACTATGAAGAAATTTATTTCTTAATCATTCAGATTAATTTTTTCATGGGTATATAATAAAAGCAGCTTCAAATTAGTCATGGTTAGATTTGTTCTGTTGTTGCTTAACACACCTGAAAGCTTTGAAAACAATCACTCGCAGTTTCAATTTTAAAGTTTGCTTTGCTCTGTCCGATAGCGAGAATTTTGCTGGAATGATATTTCACGTGTTTGACTTGTTTTTCACAAAGTCTTTCACCGCGAATACAGCCAAAACATACAATATAACGTATAATTGCGATAACGTAGTTAGATTTTTTTCGATATATGGGAAGCCATGTTTGCAAATTTGGTGCCATCAATGGAAGATAAAGTGTACCACATTCAAACATTCTCTGTGCTACGCGAATCCTATGATGGGTTTTTGATGACGAATTGTATTTTTCTAATTGTGTATGCATTAATTTCATGCATGCATTAATTCCAAGAGTTAATAATTGACTACGGACAAACTAAAAGTTATGCTGTCAATAACATAACTATTGATATTATTTATCACTGCAAATTTAATTGCTTCTCTTTCCTACACTTTTTGTTATTTTATAAACCCAAATCACATCTTTATTCTTTCGTTCTAATACTTACTAACTCTTTGTGTGAATTTACACACTTCCGATTAAATACTGTTGTGATATAGACTCTCTTCAGCTACAGATCAGCCTGTTTTCGAATACGAACAAAGAAGCTTTTTTTGTATTAACAACTAAATGAGAAGCGTTAGCTTACCACCTCTAGTTACTAGATGTTTCTTTATCAGTGCAATCATAAATGCTACCTAAGGAAATGTCCCAGCTTTTCCTTCAGCTACGTTTATGAAGAAAAAATGTATGAAGGCTTTTAGTACGTACAACATGACATTATTCAACAATGAGGTGTCAAAATTTACCATTTCAGGTATATTATACAGAATGCTTAGAAAAGTATGCTATAGCATATCACAAGATCATGAGGTACTTGGAATATCTTTTATAGTAAATACTAGATTGTTCGGAAATAAATGGCCAACATACACAATGTACACACTCAACGTGCCTTGCCTTTTATTGTACAACATCGTTGTAATCGTGAGTAGACTCTAATAACTATTGAAGGTTACAGCAAGAGGCACCTTTCACAGTATGTGAAGAGTTATATCATAGAAATTGTCACAGTACTCTGTGATTTACAGGTTATTTTGTTGCAGGTGGTGATATCTCCAAAATACATCCGACAACTAAAGTTAACGACGCCAAAAATAACTAAACTAAACTGAGTTCTCTAAGGTTCGCCCACACTCTCCATATTCCACAGACTTAGCACCAACAGACCAACTAACATCTAAGTAACTTTCTGAAAGACATAATGTTTAAAATCAGGAAGAGTGAAGAAAATACCTTCACTGCCACACAGGAGCCACATTTCTTGAGAAACGGGATTCAGAGTCTTTGTGTCTCTGCAGACTATTTCTTCAGATGGCAGAGTCAGCCATACTGGTCCTCTAGGTATTTGTTTGAGGATAATATTAATATTTAAAATAGAACACGTTCTATAATATAGTAAATGATAGAAAAGCAGTATACTTGAATTCTAATTTTAATTATATATGTGTTATTTACATTGTAGAACACTGCTGCAGAAAGTACTTAATATCGAGTATCGAAGGTAAAAAATAATTATTGGAATAAAGTTTCTTGTATCGAGAAACTCTGGAATTGACCCATCTCAGTTCAACAACAGGTTAATCTCATGAAATCTCCATACTAGTACCTCTATACATAACAGTTACAAGATTGTAGCAACATTTTAAAGCCACGTCCGAAAGATTATTTCATACAAATCAGTTAATTTTGTACGTTAATTCTATTACTGAAACTATAAACATTTGAAAACAGCAGATTTTATGTTTACAGTACTAACAAAATTACCATCACGATTTTTCTTACTGTCATTATTCACTAGATTAAAAGTTGTTGTCCTATTCTCACCCAGTTTTAGTACACCTTATATTTATCTTGCCCTGTTTTATAATATATGTTACATAGCTACAAGCTTGACTTCTGTAAGCCTACAAGTTCTAAAGATAAAATAAAATAAAATAAATTTTATGGGAGGTGGCAGTACAACTTCTTAAATTTACGTGATATTTAGAAGCTGAGGCATTTGTCTTAAACGAAGGTTAAACTATCATGCATTTACAATATTCGAGATTTGGTTTACTGATAGTCATACTGACTCTGAACTTTTGATTGAAAGTATGTTATGCTAAGAGCTGATAGAAATCTCTCCGCTTCTGGTAAAAATCTAACGGTGGGGTTCTGTTGGCTGCAAATAAAAAAATACGACTGCAAAGAATTTCCTGCTCTGATATTCCGGTATAGATTTTGTCCTAGCTAAACTTTATGTAAATGATGTTACTTGTATATTTGTGTGTGCTATTTATATTTTACCAGCGTCTCCTATATCAGTGTATCAATCAAGATTACTTTGATTATGTGTATAATATATATTACCACCAAAAAGTTAACTGTATTCTCCTAATAGTGTAGTCATTTTATGAAAATTAGGTAAAAAAAATCTTAGAAGCATGACACTTGGTATACATATTATGCCATTTTATGGCGTCTGGGTTGATAAAAATAATGTTCTTAACAACAAATATTTATAATTTATGCTGAACAAACTAATTTAAAATATGTTTTGAAGTTCTACATACAGTAGAGTTTGTGAAAACTAGAAATACGTTAATATAGGCCGCTATTTTCCAAGGTGACGGCCTCAGCACAAGTTTGATTTCTGGGGACTTTTAGTATTTTACTTGGGTGGCCAAGTACTACACGTATACCAAGTTTCATGCTTTTAAGGATTTTTTAAACTAATCACAAAATTTTGGCTTAAAATTACTACACTAGCGACAATAACATCCCGGAAGTGACAGGAATTGATTTCGAATTTCTTATCTCATCAACAATTTGTCATGTATTATATAACTTGATGAATTTTTACAATTTAAAATCTCTCAACAATGTTAAAAGCAAATATGTTCGAACATTAGATTTGGGAATGTTCATCATCCTGCTTTATTAGCTGAATTTCTGTACACCAAACGAGTCAAAAATATAACTAAACAGCAAACAATAGATTGCAATTTTTTAAAGCCAACTACGAACAATTATATCGAGAAATTGCATCAGCTAATTGGAAAAGTGTATCTGATAGCATTAACGTTGAGGAAGCTGTCGATTCTTTCTATAATATATTGTATGCCATTTTAGATATATGTGTAAAACGGAAAGATTTAAACTTAAACTTAAGTACTCGGTCTGGTTTTCAATTACATAATCAAACTCATCAGAAGATAGGCACTGTTGATAATGGAAGTAAGCAATCGGAGTAATTATAATTATAATAAATTTAAAGAATTATGTGCTCTTTTCAAAAGGGACATATTCAATTGCGGAATTGCGAGACTAACATTTTAGCTGATTCCAAAACCTTACGGCCATGCATAAACAATAAAAGACACAAGTCAGAATGCAACATGCTTAATTACGAGGGGCAGTTTTTAAGTGATGAAACATTATTGCAAATTCATTCATGAAAAATTTTCAAGTGGTACACAACGTGGCAAAATACAATCTTGATACTCTAGCACAGCACAATAGTTAAGACATTTTAGATCAATTATCCCTTGCACACGTTGTACTAAAGGACGTTGAAAAAGTTGTCAAGAAACTGAAACTTCGGACACTTTTGGACCTGACAAAATACTGTCCTCCGTTATCAAAGGCTGTATTGAAATACTGAAATATCCGCTACAGGAATTTTTCAATGAATCAATAGTTACATGTTCCACCCCTACCGAATGGAAACTTGGCTATATCTGTCCTACACCCACAAGTGGTGGCATGAATAATGATTTTAAAAATTATCGCCCAATAGCCATAATATCTGCACTAATCAAAGTATTCGAAATTATTATATATGAACAAATATATTCAACGGTTTGTCCAATTATTTCTCCCTTCTAATATGGCTTCTTACCAAAGAAATCGACTGCAACTAACCTTGTTGAGTTTATGAATTTATTACCTACACACATAGATAATAAAGGTCAAATAGACGTAATTTGTACAGACTTTTCGAAAACCTTTGATGTCATTAGTCACAACATCCTTTTTAGCAAGCTTGTGACTTTCAACTTTTCAGAGAAACTTCCGATGTTAATAGTGTCTTATTTGTGCCATCGAAAACACTGCGTACGTTACAAAAATATTACAACCATGGAATATGTTGTAAATTCTGGGGTGCCACAGGTATCGAACCTTGAATCTCTTTGGTTTAGGTTATTTGCAAATGACTTGTCTCCTGTAAACTAATACCATCTTCCAAGAAATGTCTGTTTGCAGATGATTTAAAAATCTATTTCAATATTTCTTATAAAAAGGATGCTGTAGACTTACAAACCAACATCGTTGCAGTTTGCAACTGGTGTAAAACTAACATGTTATTAAACACTACAAAATGAAGTGTAATGTCTTATACGGAAAAAAGGAACTATTTTAAATTCGAATACAATAATAATGATTCACCATTGGTCCGAGTAAATTCTATTACACTGCAAAAAATAGCTGTGTTAATTCACGGTGTCCTAGCGTGACTACCACATTTTGTGTGTTAAATCAACCCAACACACGGTGTTGATTTCGGTACTGAGAGAGAAAAAGTTACGGCTGCAGCGAGATTAGAACATGGGTTGCTCAGTTAGAAGTCGAGCGTCTTTCTTATATTTAACTAATCAATACATCCATTTTAACATTTCCAAATATTTACTTGTTGTCTAAATCCTAAGTATTTTATACACCAAATACAATACATATTGCTAACTCAATGTCTCTCTCCTACGAGGAACAAAACTCAACATAACACTTTATAATATTGCGTGTTCTCAGCTTCGCGTCTCTCTCGTGGCATGTTTAAAAAGTGAAAAACACTTCTTGTGTGTACCACTCAGCAGTATTTATTCCTGGTTTGTTTTTAATATAAACATTGTAAAAACAATGAACCACATCACAAATTTACGACGTGTTGGGGGAAAACCCGGAATGCAGGTTGACGATATGTGTCATTTAAATTTAAATCTTTATAATAACAACGAGTTATTTGCCAATATAATATTTTACATTTTCCCCATATTTCTTTTTGTCCACATTCCACAGCCTTGTGATACAACTCATATCTTTTCCCACACTTTCTACAGCTATCTTCGTCGCTCATACATTTAATTTTTAAATTTGAACCATTTTTTCCAAATTATAACAATGTATTAACATAATGTGATGTAATATAGAATTGTATTTGAGAGAGGCCAAATTCTGACATATTATGGGCCATTTCTCTCCATGAGACTGCGGAGTATGGCTAAGTTGATCTCCCGCTTTTGCTATAAAGTGTTTATAAAATAACTTAACTGCATAGTCCTCCATTGGTATATGCCCTATCACCGCATATGCAAATTATATTATAATATCCGAGAAAATCTTTAAAGGACTTGTATAGCTTTAATATCAAAAGGTGTAACATCACCTAGCTTGGTAATGGCAATTAAATAGGCACCGTATGATATATTTTCATTATAATCAACCAACAATCTTATAAAACGAACTAGCTAACGAAGATGTTGCATGAATTTGAATATTCTTCAAATTTCCCCCGCCCATGTCAAAACTTTTATGCAGGTCCGTTCTCGGAGCCCTGATCATTAGCTTGTTCCATATAAAGACACCCAGATATTTATTAACCTTTGCCCAAAATTGATTGGGAAGCGGAAGAATTTGTAAGGGAAAATATAGTTTACTTAGAATAAAAGTATTTATAAAACGTCACCGATCCAAAATAGATGATAAACAGCCGTGGTATTTTTGCAAATCAGCTACTAATATTTTGATCAAGTTATTGGCTGTTTCCAATATCGTACGAGCCATATCTGTATACCAAATTATACATAACACTTTTATATGATCTGAGACCTTAATATCTTGCAGAGCGCTGGGACTAATCTTAGCCCTCAGATTTATCGCTTGGGTTTTATTTGGATTTATATGCATTCCGGATATATTATAAAATTTCTCGATCAGCTCCATTACCCTACCTAATTCTTCCTAATTTTGAATGCAAAAATTAATATCATCGGCATATATGAGACTGCAGATTGATCTTTTCCATAATTTTATGCCCGACAGAGCCTGGTCGATCGCGTGAGCAAAGGGGGATATTACCAGAGCAAAGAGAAGAGAGGCCGAAGGACAACCTTGGAAGACTCCTGACCTCAAAGTAATTCGATGTCCTATTCGCCCATTTACTGAGATTTTGACATATCTATTTACATATCTCCAGCGAATTAGTTGAATAAACATATTAGGAAAATTCATAGCTCTCATTATTGAGAATAAGTAGCCATGCGACGCTCTGTCATGTGCGCACGAGAAGCCTGTTTTTAGAAATAAAAAAGGAATTGTTTCTCCCCTGTTTACATACAGTAATACATCTCTAATGTTCATTAAATGGATGTATATGGGGTTCATCCCGTGAATTCCACTTTGGCTATAGTGCAAAAGAAATGTAACAGACACTTTAAAATCTATTTGTTACTATTTTCATAAACAGTTTCGCAACAAAATTCGTCAGATGGATGAGTCTACAGTGTTTTACTGATGCCATTAATTAATTTTTTTTAACAATATTCCAATTGACGTAAAAATGTTCCCAACTTTTGTAGGAAATTACCACAAGGAATTAAACACTGGCACAAGGTTTTCCACTATATAGTCCTTATTTACAACAATCCAATTACCTGGAAGACTCCCCCTCCACTAAAGTCCGCATTTAGGGAGAGCAGAGCTTTTTCAGTTTCTTTTTTTGTAAAGGGTTCTGTGAGACGGGATTTTTCTTCTTCAGATAATTGCAGTATATTTTTTGACATTGAGTTTGTGAATTGGATCTGCCCCTAGTTCCCCAAATGTTTAAAAATATCGTATATGCAGATTTCGGATGCTATCGTAGACCTTTGAGGATTGTGCCCTCGTCATTTTGAAATTCGTTTAAAAGATTTTCCTCTCGCCTTTTTGAATCCCGTAGCACTGTGTTCGAATTGGCCGTCTCGTAGATTACACACTTTGTTAACGTGTTCCTTTATGTTATTCCTGTATACATATAGGTCATCAACAAACGTATTTTACTTTGGAATTTTCGAAATGTTGGAATCCATAAGGGATTCTGCAGAGCCCGTTGATTACATGCTTGCCACACTGATTGGTAAAAATCAATAGTTTTTCTTTCATCCTTATAATACCCACTGCTATACAATTAGTATTATCGCATAAACTTGTTTTTCGTGCGCATCCACATTTTCAATTCCTCCCCAAGGTTCCCTTTATATCTGTCTATTTCTTTTATTAAATCTGAAGTCAATTTATGGAAAGTCGATTCCTTTATCAAATGGGTATTTATCGCCTCTATAGGGAAGTGTATAAATGTAGGGTAAACTTCCATAGCATATTTATTCGCACCAAACTATGGTCTAACATCACCAGTTTTTCCGTAGCTACACTTTTGATGTTATTTACTATAGCCGGGCTAAAAAGATGTAATCCAGTTTGCTTTTACATGTTGTTGTTATATAAGTAAACATCGGTACGCGTGGAAACAAATGTTAACATGCATCTTTTTAAATGTTAAAAAGATGCACTAGTTAACATTAATCACGAAATTTAGATAAGCTTAGCTGATTTGACTATTCCCTAATGTTTGCTGAAGACTCGAATCAAAATATCGAAACTTAATTTCATCTTAAGTACTTTCTCATATGCACATGAAATAACACTTCGAGGACTGAAATAGCGAAAGGTTGGGAACCTTCACAGCAATATCGCAGTAATGGTAAACTTCCCACTTCTTAATAAATCTCTTAACACAAGGAACATCTTGTAAAATATTATTTATTCTTGCTTAAGAATAACGAATGCTATGCAAAAGACTGATTGCTGAATTTCGTAAAAAAAAAAGTTTCTGAAGAGAATTTTTAGCACATCAAAACATGTTTTTAAAGATGCTGTTAATTTAACATATCAGATGGTAAATTAATTGTTTACAGAAACGCTCTGCCTATGAGCAGAGACAAGATTTCACACACATATTTTTCAAAATATTAGGTTACATTCAATTTTCAAATATGCTAGACTTTCTACACTTTAGCCCATTTAAAAGATAGTCTACAATCACCGAAGCATAACATTTCTTTCTACGAAAAAGATCAATTACAAATATAAATATAGGGTAGAAATTTAGCTTTGATATGACAAATGCGTTGTCAAAAATCTCGTATGTATTTTCCATTCTTGAACTTAACACAACCTAACCTCCAAAATGATAATACAGTCAAGATATACTATAGACAAATTAGGTATAAATTTACAGAACCAGTTTCTATTGAGCGGACTGGCTTACGGTTCGCGATGGCAGCGAAGGAGTTTTGAACTTTGCTTGTAATCGAAATAAAACATTGCGAATCGGTTAATTTTACGTTTAGCAAAACGGACATACTGTATAGAAATCGTGTAATTGTGTAAACCACACCAATTTCCGAAAAACGAACAAACAAAATGCAGAGTAGGAAAGGAACGTACATTTGAAAAGTAGCATCAACTATAGTGCAAGGTGAAATATCCAACGCTTTCGAATCAATGTTAACGTGCTGTAAATAGCTATCTAAACATATGTGAACCAGACTTGGGTTTCAGACAGAGAATGAGAAATTTTAAGACATTAACCATTGTAAACCGGCCCCTCACCCCGATGTCTGCCAAATTAAGCGAATATTTCCACTTCACTCACGTTTCCACTAGAAAAGCACACCACAGACATACTGCAGGTACACTAAATTACTTTTACAGACACAGTAGAGAAGGGGCTAAGAACCACAGATGATTATATTTATTTTTATTTAAGAAAACGAAAGAAAATAAGCACTGCCCACCCAATATAAACACAAAATCACCTCTCATACTGACAAATCACCATATGCTTCCCGTCGTTCGCTTCCAGTTTCAACCAATATGAACAATGAAAACGCCAAACAGGAAAATACTAAGTTTCATAACATTAACCTTGTATTAACCTTATGCAAAATATTAACCTTGTAGAATTTGAAGAAGACGGCTACCAAAAATGTATATATCATCAGACGAGACTGCTTTTGATTTATATAAATTTTAAAATACTGAGCTGAATCACAAATTTACTTCATATGCAATTTTCGAAGGCAGCCGTTATTACTGCAGCTTTTACAATTCGACGGCCATAACTGAACTGTCTCCTTCGGCAACAGCCAATCAGAGACAAGGATCAAACCAGAACCAAAAAGGAAAGAGAGTGTGGCCTAGCCACCTAACTTTCTCAGCGAAATAAATCAACCATCAGATTTTTAAATTTGTTTATTAAGATTTAAAACGAAAGAAAATTTGTTGAATTAAATAAGGCAATAAAATATGCAAAGAAAAATAAGTAATAAAACAAAGAAACAATAAAGAACAAAATCCTGACAATACAACAATGAAAGAGATAACCGGAATGGTTAGGGTTCTTTGACATCTGGACAAATAAAACACTTCGAAGTGAGCCGGAGTCCGCTAAAGAATAAAGAATATCACTGATAAAGCACGAACAAAAAAGTAAAAAAGAAGACACACAAAAAAGGGGAGAGGGTAAGATATGTTGCGATCAATCAATCGTGAATCGTGGGTCGCTGCAATGTTCGAGCGAAGTTAGAATACGATAAAACACAAAGAACACTCGTCAAATAGAAATTGATGACCTGAATACCAAAACATCCCAAGACCACTTTACTCGTATTGTCATTTTTTTTCTGTTCGTCGGCATTAATGTTC
>JAGDQP010035273.1:3734-19672 GCA_022664845.1 Lepisma saccharinum
TATATATATATATATATATATATATATATATATATATATTGTCTGAAACTTTTAGAAAGGAGAAAATAATTATTGCATGATACATAGTTTTAAGAAAAACTCAAGAATTTAGGAGAAAAGAAAGATTTTATTTTTCCAATGCTATTCTAAAACGTTGAAAACCTTTATTAATATCGAACATGACCATAGAGAAAACTTACTGCAACAGAAGATCAGTGGTATTTTCCTTAAAACTACTAATTATATACCTACTGTGAAAATTATATACATACAAATGTATTTACAATGATTCACTTTTTCAAAGAAGCAAGATCAACCAGGGTATTATTTTCATGTAGTCTCCCGGTAGTCGTTTAGTGACTCAGCACATAACAAAGTTAATTATTTTCCTTATAAGGTCTTGGAAATAGTGCAGTTGGAATTGGCATTCCTGATATGTGTTGATGATATTTGCACCATTAAAGAAAACCGATGCGATATAAACAAGTAGAATATTAGTTTTAAATTTACAAGAGAAAATAACTAAACCATGTAATTAAATGAAGAGCGCGGACGATAAAATATGGAAAGAAAGAACGAGAAGGAAAATGACATGATTGTCGAGACGAAATATTCACGGAGTGTTTACCTACATATAGCTGGGGGGCGGGGGATCAAGGTTGCCTGTACAATGCTCTCTGTGACAATATAAGAATATTCCTCATATAAGAATAATATCATCGTTCTCTCGGCGAAAAAAAAACAGCTGTGAGCAAAACGCATATTTGATCTTCCCAGTATGTAAAAAATTGAACGTACTATCGTAAACTGTTGGCATATGAAAAACGGAAAGGAATTTCAACGTTAAACATGATTTTAAACAAATATTGCAATATACACATCACGACATTTTAACGGCAAGGAAGAAACATATCAAGGTCGGGAAAGAGATGTTGCAGCGCGTATGGCCTAACTTTGTAGTACCATACCGGCAGTTCCTTTCGAAGCATATAGTTACATCAGGTACATTCTGCTGGATTTATCCATACGGACTGTATCGAAACGCAAGAATATTTTGGTAGAAACGTCACACATTAACGTCAAAATCAAGGAGTCGTATAAATCTCTACGCAAATTGCTTCTTATCTCATAGACTGATCGCCTGTCAAAGCTTAGATGTTTATGTCATACATATTCTGGACTGATACTCAGAATTACATAGTCATTTATATCGAACTGTATAGGTCATAATCAGTAAGATAACCTACTTTATCATTCAATTTTTGTCCCGTTGCGTCAATATTTGGACTACGATTAACACTGTTTATTACATTCAGGAACTTTTGTTACGTAAAATCAATATATTCCCTGCTCAATTACTAACAAATATTACTTGAAGAAATCAGAAAAACCTACTTCATAAAAGATATATTTTTTTCCGTAAGGTATAACTATACACAGAAATCAAACCTGTACTTGTCAATAAAATTAATAGGATTGCAGGACGCGAACTTGAGGTCAAAGGAATCTAAAATTTAAGAACATAAAACATGCGTGACCATTCGAAACGTAAATTGTAGGGAAAATAAGGCTTAACAGTATTTTAACTCATCTAATACATGAAAAAAGGTCTTATAATTGTAAGTGTTGAGTATTATCTAATACAAAGTATTTTACAAAACGTATGCTTTTTGGAAAGATTCAAAAAAATATAGGGTTAGGCTTTCATTATGCTGCAAGAAATGTAATGTATATATTTTTTTCTTTTATTGTTCAATTCTTCCGATCACTTGAAAAAAAAAACAATATGGAAGAAAAAGGAAAAGGAGAAAGCAATCAAGATTTACTCTTGTTCATAAAAATATGATAAAAAGACATTCACAGCTGAAACATAAATATTTATTTCAGAAGAAAATTATCTGTAACGTGTTACTAGATCGTGAAATAGCATAGAAACTGCCTGGTGTATTTGTACTATAGCAGATACTCCATAAGGGGAGGAAAGTTTTCCAGATCTCATCCCACCTGAATGTAGTCAGGAACAACCGACTCACGAGGGAAGGAATCGATGAATACGAGAACGAGGTAGTTTTACCAGGGACGATGTGGTGGATCTCGAGACTCACGAGGAATTTACCGGGGACGCCGACGAGGAGGCCGCAAATACCCGAAAACCGAAAGACAGCGCTGGTCGGATGGTGAAAAATACGGACGAGGTGACAACGAGAAAGGAAACCATCAGAAAAGGCGAAGCGATAACGAACCACAACGTTATCGGGAATCATGTAATGAACCAGGAGTCTCTTATGTTCCCCGGATCTGAAGGCCCTATTGTTTGGAATTGAGCGATTATGTAAAGATAGACCTGGACCTACGGTGTAGGCGCCGCTTTAGATATAAATGTACATGAGTGTGTGTTATAGCGATGAACGACAAGAAAATTAAAATTATGGAAGTCCACCAAGGACAATTATGTGAAGTGGTGTGACCTGGCAGGAAAGAATTTGCCTGCTGACCTTGTAAAGAGTGTAAAGGAACGCGCCATGAAATCATTAACTGAGCAAACTAGAAAGTGAAAGATCGGTCAAAATCCCGAAGTACTGGAGAAGAAAACAGAAAAGTTTTAGAAAAAGGCTGGATAATCCAAAGGAAAAGAGTGAGACAAAACTAAAGAATGGGAAATAAGACGATCTGTGATGTAACAGTTGATATGGAAGGCGAACCGAAAAGAACATTATAGAAGACGTGATGTAGACCGGATATACATCGAAGAAGATCGCTTATTGAGGTGACGAAACGACAGAAAGAAGAGGGTGGTAAAAACGACGTGATGGTGCGAAGCTGTAAAAAAGAAGAGTTCACTATAGATATGCAAAGAAGGAAATAAAAGTATGTTCGTAGTTGAAGACTCCAATGACGATTCTAATAGAGAATGTGGTGTCTTGTAGATTTAATGAAGGAGCCGAGGAGCCGCAAATGGACTACGTGAATTGGATGACACGGTAGCTTATTTTAAAGAATACTGATATCTCCTTTAGAATGGGTAAAATAATAGATCATACATGGAAGTAAAAGATAAACAGAATAATCATAGATGCCAGGTGGACCCGTCTCTTGTCTAATAGAAGGTTTTGCCTACTGTCCTTGTATTGTTGTCATCATACGAGCTGTATGAGTTTTTGGATTCGACATTGTAGTTTGTCTCTTCCAGTGTGCCATGTTTGTTGGTTGGTACGTTGTGTCCTCAGTCTTTATATTTTCAGGAGTTGACCTTGTGTTTGCGTGAACTTCAGTATTAAGGTAGCGAATCCTGATTGCTTTTTAATTTGCAGCAGGTCAGAATGATCAGAGATTGATGCATATTTGTTATATTAATGGAATGTTTCTTGTCGTTCATAATCTTGTATCTGATATGATGTGAACTAGGTCGTTGTATATTTAAGAAACCTTTAAGGCTGGTAGGAGTAAGATTTTTAGAATAAGAACAAGTATTATAGATGTATGTAGCTAAAAGTATGTCACATGGTGAATGTTTTGAAAATCAAACGAAGAAAGAGAAGCGTTGTTGCCAAGAGTTGTATGGATCAAATGTTGTAAATATAGAACAATGTCAATATGAAATATCGCTTTTGAGAAAAGTATGGCCTAGATCATTGATACAAAACGCAAGAGGTTTATGTTTTGATAAAATGTATGCTATAAAGTTAGCAGTTCACTAAATGCTCTTCTACTTAAAAAAAAAAACAGAGCGATTTAGAAAAATCGTGAGAAACACAGATATCAGTTTTATTTGACGGTCAGGTGTTCTTAGCCCGTTCGAGCAACATCTATGACAGTGTCAAATCACCACCTCGTGCATAGGCGGACCTCTGAATAGAGTGGATTTGTGAAGCAAATTTCTTAAACTATGTTTGTATATTTTAGTGATTTCTTCAGGATAGTGATCGCACGCCAGGACATGGCAATCTTGAGAAAGGCGAGTGCAAGGGCTAGATCAAGCATTGGCGATATAGGAAATATGTAGTAAAAAGGACGACGTAAGTCCGAAAATACAATCTACACACAGTAAAAGTGTAATATTTGTTGAGAATTATAATCGGAACGTGACACTGAATACACCATGGTTAAAACAAGTATATTATTAACCCGACTAAGAAAATAAGGGGGAATTGTAAGCATATTCGAGTGATCTGGCCCGGGTTCAGAAGCAAATGAAAATACAACATGGTTATGGTGCAATACTAACAAAGGATTAGTTGTTTTGTCTACAGTACCGGAAGGAGGAATATTGTATTATACTGCCTATAGAAGGGATGTCAAGGATAATACTATCTTAATAATTATTTTAATATGTTGTAAGGAATCTATCAGTCGTAGCATTTGTTCCAAGTAACACGATTTCTTTATTTAATAGGAAGCAAGCTTTAAATGTACGTATCGTCTCCATGCAGAAAATTGACACGGTTGGATGCTTTCCCAGTGACAAATCACTTCAGCGATATATTTTCTAAGTACAAGGGTGATTTTGACGTAGGTACAGTGCGGATACATGGGAATAGTTGTTTCGCCTTAGATGAATTATTTTATGTCTGCGGAAACATTTGCACTTTTTGAACGTAATCCCATAAATACAGACAGTCTGAAGGGTAGCAAAAAATCCAAACAAAAGGGGACATATATTTATTTAAAGCTACGTTCGATCCTTGATAAGTGATTCACAGTTCATGTATGTGCCAGGAGACATGAGAAGCGATGCCACGCACGTGATTTACAACAAAGGGAACAGTAACTGAGCAATAGTTGCATGTATGTTATTAACACAGTCTTTCATAGGCAAATAGTACCATTACAAAGAATGAAGTAACATGAATGGGATATACTATATATAATGAATGAGAAACAAAATTCGTCATTCATAGAAAATATAGGAGTACAAAAATTTCTAATACGATAAGGACTGATCATTCTTTTATTCCTGTATGCCTCACCTTGCTGTATAATATAATACGCGTGCGCATTCTAAAATCGTACAGCTTGTTTATATTGTGGTATTGAATTACGTATATAGAGGTATCTCGCTGATTATAAACGTTGCACGCTGAGAAAAAATTACACAACGATAAGTTACCAGCATGGCTATTTCAAATTTGATATGTAGTGTATTTTATATAGAATAACAATAACATATTTCCAGGTTATCAAAACATTTATTAAGAGAGAGAGTAAAACATTAATAAAAATAACATACGTGATCTATACAAAGGGGTAAACTAGTTTTAAAAAAGTTACTAGCCGAGGTTAGGAATGATTAGAAATGAACTTGGAGATTTTCAGGTGGATCCTACTAAAATTACCCTTGTGTAAAAAGTTATTTCGCGGAACCGTGGATTCCTGAGTCTAGCGTCGTCGAGATCGAAATGATAGTAAAGAAACTGGAAAAGAAAATCACCACGAATAAACAATATTCCAGCCGAATTAATTAAAGTGGGAGGAGCGGCCTTAATCAAGGAACTACAAAAACTGATAGGTACTATATGGAGAAAAGAAGATTCCCTCCCAAAGGGATGGAAAACCTGAATTATAGTTCCGATTTACAAAAAAGTTGATGAATCAGACTGTATTAACTATGCCGGAATCTCATTACTTCCAACCTGTTACCATATATGCAGTAATATTCTGTTTATATGCCTAAATGTACACGTAGATGAAATAATTGGAGATCACCAACGTGGATTTAAAAGAAATAGTTCTACGGTGAACAAGATTGTCATCCAGAGACAAATTTTGGAGAAGAAATGGGAATGTAATGGGACGATTCACGAGCTATTCATTCATTTTCGGAAAGCATATGATTCTATCAATAGGGAAAGATTTACGGTATCCTGATACTATTTGTAATTCCAAGATAATTGGTTCAGCTAGTAAAGCACTGTCTCAGCGACCCCATAAGCAGAGTACGGATAGGTAATAATATGTCTGACAGTTTCAAGATTTTCAGCGGATTGAAACAAGGTGATACCTTGTCACCAGTACTTTTTAACTTTGCAATAGAATATGCGATTTTAAAAATTAAAGGGGACAAAAATCATTCAATAGTTTGAATCAAGTGTTCGTATACGCGGATGATGTAGATTTAATAGGGGACGATATAGATGTACTAGAAACCAACACCGATGTCTTAGTAGAAGCGTGCGATGATATAGGTCTTCAGGTAAATATAGATAAAACAAAATACTTGATAACAAGCCAAAACGCAGGGAATGAAGGAAATAAAATTATAAGAATTAGATATGAGTTCATAGAGAAAGTAAATATGTTTAAATACTTAGAAGCATACGTAACAAGGAAGGATGAGGTCACTGAAGAAATAAAAAGTCACCTACTATCGGGCAAAGCATGTTTCTATTCAGTCCAAATTCTCCAACCTCGCGGTTAATATCAAAAGAGTTAAAATTGAAAATATATAGAAAATTGAAAAGCCTCTTTCTGGGTTAGACTATTTATTTTCTTCGCCAAAAACCTGTTGCCTGCAAAATTAATTATGAATATACATATTTTCTTCTCTCATGATGGTTTATAATGTGTAGCATATTGAACAAAAATATATTCAAATATTTATCGTTTTTTCTTTTTCTTCTCTTTTTCCACAACGAAGTCAACAAGTACAGTACATGACTGCTCTTTTCTTCACAGGTGACGCCTGAGGTTATATTGTCAACTCTTCCCCGCCAAACATGGAAACTGTGGAAGGTGGGACTGAAGCATGACATGATAGAGAACGCGCGATAGCCACATATTGCCTTTGTTGCCAAACTTATATTTACTAGAAAGTATTAAACATTCGGTACGCGAAATAATGACAGGATAAAAATGCAAGACTGAAAATATGGGGGAATGGCAGGATAAAAAAAATACAGAAAATATGGCAGGTAGGGGGAAAACGGTATACGGAAAATGTAGCAGTGAAAAAATGAAGATTATATTATGAAAAGCTGTGAACACAGGAAAGAAAGAGATTCACACTGTAATTAATATTTCTTAAAATGTCAATTCTGTAGGAAATTGATTTTCTTTTTTGTTTACAACTCGACTTTCAGAAGGACATCTGATTATTTTTAGCATAGATTATTTTTTTCTAGGAAGAAATGTCATACGAGTCTCAATATGCAAATACGATTTACTTGTGGTCGGGATCCAGAAATTTCGTTGCAGGAAATTTCGGTGTAGGTAGTTTGGGTGCAGGAAGTTTCGGCGTAGGAAGTTTGGGTGCAGGAAGTTTCGGTGCAAACATTAAAATACCTTTTCATTATAGAAAGGCTGTTAAACTATTAACTTGACCTAATTGTTATTCAGTTAATACTCTGATTGATGCATTAATTAATTAAATTATTCGAATTTAAACTAGTAATTTGCTTTAAAAATTAGTTTCGGCATCTTGAATTAATGTACTGGTGATACTACATGTACAATCACTATGGTTCTCTGTTGTAATACTTTCGAAATGTGCCTAAAAATTATCATTACAAAATACTTAGAAAGCAAACAGTCTATCTGAACTGCGCGATCCTTAGAAAGTAAACACAGAACCACACGCCTTTTCGTAACACTTTTTGGATTGCTAGCTGTCCCTGTGATTTTCTTGAATAGTCTGTATCGATTATTTGTACGAGAATCAGTGGTAGAAAAAGTAAATACGGCTCAATAGCTGGAGGAAACTGGGGAATCGAAACTAAAATTTAGCCTGCGCGTTGACAGAGACCACTATTAACTAAGTAAAAGGTAAAGTTAATAGATGATAATGTTTGACACACCTGATAATTGTGCAGGTTATATTATCTAGGTCTTGCGTTCATGGCTTATGATGAATAACACGAGCTGGCAATGCTATTACTAAATTTTGCTAAAAAAGTGTGATTTTGCTAGAATAACTAACACATGTTTATTTAATATGTTTTGTGTTGGTCGGTTTTTAGGTTTTAGATTCTGAAGGTGAATTTTTAATTGGGAGAATTTTCTCATAATCTTCACATTTTGACAGATGTCCACGCTAATAAAAAATATATTACCGTTTTAATCAGAGGTGGTGAAATATATTTGAAATTTATGAAATACAAAGACGGTTGGTAATCATTTTTGCTTTGCTCTTTAAATACTAATACTAGTTGCTATAATGATTACTTGTTTTTCTTTGCTCCAATAGCAACGTTAGTCAGTAAATGAATGGAGTATCTAGTAGCAGAAGCAAGTGTCAAAAATTGCAGATGTTACATTTTCCAGGTAAGAGAAAGAGGCTGAATTTCCGGTGTCAACATTTCGTAAATCCAAAAGACTTCAACGACTTCCTTTTTATTTCTTTTTTAAGTAAGGGCACGTCAATAATTCTTAACCCATTCGGAAATCTGCCGCTACAGTTTTAACGACAATATTATTATAGCAACTAAACATGTACCGTTGTTATTTTTGCACTTGTATTTTTTAGGTATTTGGAATATTTATTTTTACTTTGAAAATTAATAATTGTGCCTAAAATTCATATATTTGGGGTTGGGGTATCCGGACTCCCCGAAGTCCTCCTTACATCCCTGATTATAATAATCTAGCAAGTAAATATTTCATTCATTTTAAATCGCTCTCTCAGTAATTTATCAATGTTATAGGAAACAACATTAATCAGTAATTTTTTTCATCGAAACTTTCATGCGCTGAAACTTTCTGCAACGAAACATTCTAAACCCACTTGCGGTCGTTTAACCTTCAGGATGGGTACTAACAGCTTTTCCTCTTGTCATGACGAGTCCGAAAGAGGTCACTTTTTTAACTACGCAAGGTCGCAAACTATCTGAAATATACATGTGACTCATATCTTAATGTTCCTACTCAGTTTGTGTTGTTGCTAAGAATATATCCTTGAACCTAGACAAGGTTCTTTCCATATCAATAGATGTCATTGGCGATTTTTTTAATATGTCAACCTCAACAGAATGGACCGAACCCGTTCAGCATAAATGAAATTCGGGATAAAACAGATTTACAAATGATTTCATGTAATTAGTAGAAATTACATTCATGGTGTGCTCGGGAGGGCTAAGCCCACTCACTTATTTTTTTTAGGAAGGTCTGGGGTACACCCACCACTTTTATGTGGGTTCACACTCCACGACATGAATCTCGTGTTTGTATATTGAATTTATTGATGGCCTTTAATTATAGGCCTCAGGTCGTATAAGGGGACGGGAAAATATGCGGGAAGGTGTCGGCTAGAGTTTTAATTGATGATATCCTGGCTTTTGCCCTGCGTGTAAATAAAACCTGCGGTGATCTATAGCTGCCTGCCCATTCACTTCAAAAAGCATTGTTTTCAGCGTGCACATTTGTTTCCTAATTCTGACGCTTGAGGCAGCACAATACATCAGTTTTAGTCAGTAACTCTTGAGTATTGGTATAGGGAAAGCTGAATATTTCGAAGAGTGTTAAGGAAAGAATGGTGCACAATTGTTGCGTACCATTCTGTAAGGCTAGAAAAAGGTAAGTCGGAATGCAGTGGAGTATCATTACACGGAATTCCTGTAGACAATGAACAACGCATATGTAACAAGTACAAACGAGATCAACGATGTAATAAGAGAGACAGGAGGAACATCTAAGCAATGGAAAACCTCAGTAATTGTTTCGATTTATAGAAAGGTGATCATTCTGACTGTAATAATTACCGTGAAATCTCTTTACTCGCAACATGTTACTACGAAGTTCAGAATAATACGGTGCTAACACGTCTAAGCGTATACGTATATGGAATAATGTGGATTTAAAAGAAATAGTTCTACGTTGGACCAGAATTTGCCTTGAGACGAAATGGAAATACAATGGGACGTTTCACCGCTTGTTCATTGATTTTTAGAAAGCATATAATTCCATCAAAAGGAGAAAACTATGTAATATCCTAGTATGATCTGCAATTCGAAAACAAACTGTTCAGCTACTGAAGATGTGTCTCAGCGACCCCATAAGTCGAATGTGTATGGGTAAAGAACAATATGTCAAATACTTTCGAGATTGACAGCGGATTGAAACAAGGTCAAGCTTGGTCACCACCTCGTTTTTTTTCCATTAGAATATCCTATTTTGAAAATAATTCTGCTATTCTGCCAGTAATATTTTATGGTTGTGAAAGATGACTCTAGGAGATAAACATAAATTGTGTGTGTTGACAAAGATATACGAGATGACTGGAGAATGGAGGCGACTGTATAGTACGACTCGCCCAGTGTTGTAAGAATAATGGAAATACGACGGCTAGGATGGTAAGGCAATGTAGCTCGGATGGGAGAAAACGAAGAGTATGTTCGTGGTTGGAAAACAGGAGGAAATAAGGTCATTGGGAAGACCAAAACATCGTTGGGATTATAATATTTGAAGAGATCTTGAATCTAGAGGCAAGTGTTCATGATACTGTGAATCAAATTATTTTTGGATTTATATCACAAAGTTAGACTGAGATAATACAATTTACTGAGTAAAAACATACTGAGGTATTTTATCTTCTTATCGCCTAAAGACTTGTTTTTGATTGAAAGGGTGTATAATTTTGCATTCGCTCAACCAACGTTGAAACCAATATCATTACATACATTTCTTTAATTCACAATGGCGCATCGTCTCCACAAATCTTGTAACGTTAATTTAACATTTCCAGATGTCATATAATAATGACAATTTGCACTGCGACGTAAGTCGGGTAACAATACAATATTCCGTTTTTAATTTCATACATTTCTATATATTAAAAAAAATAGTATTTTTTCTTTATCCTAAAATAAATACTGGCCCACAATGACGTTCCGTTTGATTGGTTACAGGACACTTTAGGATTTAAGTCACAAGATCAGCTTGGGAAGAAATATCCGAACACAGAAATAACTCGAAAAATAATAAAAGCGTAACTTTAAAATTCTAAATAACTCAAAAACATGATTTTCTTGAACAATTCGCATTAAAAGTTAAAACTAATTTTGTTTATGCATGACAAAAGAAAAGCATAGGGTGCGCCCATTGAAGAATTTATAAAGTGACTGTATATGAGAGAGCGCCCACATGCTTTTCTTGTTAATTATGCATAAAGAAACAATTATTTACGTTTTAGTAATTGTTTAAGAAGCGTATGTTTCTAAATGTTCTTAAAATTATTTTTTAGTACTGTACAGTACTAGTCGAACATTGTTATTTCATTCTGCCTCTTTGGCGTTGTTTGTTATGGTTATAATTATAATGTAGTCTCTAATACTACGGCACATTAATGAGTATAGTTGTCAGGTACTATCTAATAGTGAAAGTGACGCTAGAACTATAGTTTCTTCTAGATAAATCTTTTAAGACTGGGGTGGGATTCACGGATGGGGAGTAATTATCGTGTACTGGGGGTTAAGACTCATCTGATTACACTTTGAAAATATTTCGAGGCCAGATTTATCCAGCTTCTGTTTGATATGGACTTGAAGTTATTATTAAAGCTTTATTGACTAAGATACACTACAGGAATTTTTATTTATCAGCATTTTTCATCGCTTGCATAATTGAAAAATAAGAAAATAAATGACATCTGCTCACACTTAAGTTTTCTATACAAGCAGCTACTATATTTGTCTTCTACTTTAGAACAATAACTCAGTGTCCTTACAGAAATCAAAATTCCAGATTGCAACGCCATCACTTAATGCTTTTGAGTAGCAGAACAAGTCTTGGATATGCATGCCATCTAGCGACCAATTCGTGGCGACAGACTACACACGATTTCTCGTTGATTGGACAGGCACCTATAGATTCAGCGGGCGGTGAGTAAAACACTGGGAAAACCTCAGTCAGGGTTGTTGGCCGCTGGGTTTGAACCAACGACCTTACAAATGCTAAGTCAATGCTATACGGCTGAACTACGGCCGCTCGGTTATGTTTGTATTATAATACTATGCACACGATACATCAGTCGACAATTATACGGTAATATTTGGCCAATTCCGAATCAACTACTAGGATGGAATACACTTGTTAGAACGATATTTGGATGAGAACCCTCTTTCCAATTGGCTTAGAATTTAACCCCTGATTATAAGCGTCTACAAATACAAAAATACAGTTACAAAATGGTTTATTTTACAAACGAGAAAATATATGTTAATAAATTGAACGCATATGCAGTCCAACAATGCAGATTTACATGCGATGAGGAGAACTCACTAGTAAACGATGTACATGTATTTTGAAAATAGCAAAAAAATACTTAAGTTTCCTTCGAAAATAATTCTGGATAAACCGGAGTTTCAGATAACAGGTTTTAGCTTAATAATATGCCATCTCTCTCTCACACACGGAGAGAGAAGTACAGTGCATGTCTGACGTTTCAGTTCCGTTTTTTAAGGAAAGCCCTGTTCTTTCAAAAGAAAAACATTTTGCTTATCGCAAAAACCGAAGTAGTTCTTTTCTATACAATCACATAAAAAGTAACCTCTGCATAATGTTGCAATTTCAGAAACGATATCTTAAATACGTTTAATAATGACATTTTTTTACTTATTGAAAGTGACACACTACAATTTTGCAATTGTACATTTCTTAGGTTTCTTGTTCGCTTCACTAAACAGGTTGTAAGTTAAGTAGAACAATGAATGATCTCCTGTTGCTACAACTTAATTAGTTTTAATTGGAGGGGTGATAGACTCAGTCTGGGGAGCCCCCAGTGGATTCTCTGAAAGAATCACTACCGATGTAGGATGGTTATATAACACTTCAGAAAAAAAGGAATATTTTATATTAACACTTTTCTTGCGGACGTGCGATATAAAAATCGGGCATTACATCCCACATTTACGCAATCTCCGCATTTATTCGTTTATTTCCATCTTCCCCTCTCTCACACACACAAACATAAACACATATATATCGTCATCATCATATTCAGCCATTTTTATCCACTCATGGATGAAAGCTTCCTATTTTCATTACAAACACCTCGGACTGCTGATATCCTCATTCATCTAGTTCCTGAAAAAAATCTTGATTTCATCTACCATCTTGCATTTGGACATCGCCTCGGTCGTTTCTTTTCTCTAGGAATCCAATGTAGTACATTTGTTGTCCATCTACAAATGTTCGTCTAGCTATGTGAAAGCTAATCTCCACTTCATCATCTTCGCAGTCTTGATTATATCTTATACCCTTGTTTGTACGCCAATCCATTCATTTGTCTGCCTGTCCCTCCTAGTTATTCCTAGCATACATCTCTTCATTGATCTTTGTGTGACTCTTAATCTTTAAGTAGTCTCTGAATTTAATATCCAAGTTTCACACACATGCATCATTACTGGTAAGACACAATGATTATAAACTTTACCCTTCAGACACATTGGTAGTTTGCTTTTGAAAATAAAGCGTAGTCTTTCAAACGAACTCCACATCATTTTACATCTTTTGTTTATTTCTTCCATCAACTTGGCATTCGAAGTTTTCAGCAGGATTAGGTAAACATACTCATCAACTATGCCTATTGTCTCTCCATTAATATTTATTTCCTTCTTTGCAGCATGTTGATTATACATGATTTTTAGTTTTATTTACATTCATTTTAAGACCTATTTTCGAACTATTATTACACAGTTCTTCCATTCTGGTTTGTAGTTCTTCCGCATTTGAAGCAAACCGGGCATCATGAGTGAATCATAGGTGATGAAGATATTCGCCATTGATCTTTATTCCAACTTCAGCCTAGTTTAAATTGTGGAGCTAAGTATTTTGCTACTAATGACAGATGGAGCAGTTGAGTAAAACATATCATCATCATCATATTCAGCAGTGTTCTATCCACTGCTGGATGAAGGCCTCCCCCTTTTCTTTCCACACATCTCGGTCTGCTGTTATCCTCATTCATGTAGCTCCTGAATAACGCTTGATTTAATCTACCCCTCTTACATTTGGACGTCGTCTCTGTCGTTTCTTTCCTCTAGGAATCCACTGTAGTACATTTGCCGTCCACCTTCCATCTGTTCGTTTAGCTATGTGACCGGCCCATCTCCACTTAAGCTTTTTCACAGTCTTGATTACATCCTCTACCTTTGTTTGTGCGCGAATCCATTCATTTATTTTCCTGTCCTTCCTGGTTATTCCTAGCATGCACCTTTCCATTGCTTTTGTGTGACTCTCAATCTTTGAGTCGTTTGCACATTCAATGTCTAAGTTTCGCAGCCGTACATCATTACAGGTAAGACACATTGATTATAAACTTTACGCTTCAGGCGCGTTGGAAGTTTGCTTTTGAAAATAAAGTGTAGTCTTCCAAAATAACTCCAAGCCATTTTACATCTTCTGTTTATTTCAGCAGTCAACTTCGAATTCGATGTTTTAAGCTGGCCTAGGTAAACATATTCATCAACTATGCCTATTGTCTCTCCGTTAATCTTCACTTTCTTCTTTGCAGCATGTTGGTTGTACATTACTTTTGTTTTACTTAAGTTCATTTTAAGGCCTATTTTCGAACTCCCGTTACTCAGTTCTTCCACTCTGGTTTGTAGTTATTATGCACTTGAAGCAAACAGGATTATATCATCAGCGAACTGTAGGTCATGAAGATATTCGCCATTAATTTTAATTAAAACTTCATCCCAGTTTAAATTCTGGAACACTCTCTCCAGGACAGCACAAATCAGTTTTAGAGAAATTTAATCTCCTTGCCTTACCCCTTTTCCAACTTTAAATTTTTCACTGTCTTGATGTAGTCTAATGGCAGAAGTGGCTGTCGAGTAAATGTTTCGCAGTAATCTGATGCATGCACTTTTGATGCCTTGATGTTCAAGTGATTTAAGTACTGCTGACAAGGAGACCGAATCGGAAGCTTTTTCAAATTCTATGAATACCAAACATAGTGGAAGTTCATATTCATTAGTCCTTTCCATAACTTCATTCAATATTTGTATGTGGTCCATTGTGTTAAATCCACGACGATATCCGGCTTGTTCCCTTTCCTGGTTAAAATCTAAGTCTCGTTCAATACGATTCAAAATAACTTTTGTTAACATTTTGTATAGGACTGACAGTAAACTAATTGGTCTGTAGTTTTCGACGCGTTCTTTGTCCCTTTTCTTGTACAACAAAATGATAACGGCATTGTTCCAACTGCTGGGTATTTCTCTCTTCCTCAGGCACATCGAGAATAATTTAGCAAGTTTCTCTTTCATTTTTTCATCTCCCCATTTAAACATCTCTGCTGTGAGTCCATCTTCTCCTGGTGATTTTCCGTTCTTCATCCCTCGAAGTACTTTATCCACTTATTCTTTCATTACGTCTGGGACTTCTACATCATTATCTTCTAAGTCTTCATTTCCCAGCTCTTCCTTGCAGTAGTACAATTCCCGGTTGAAATTTTCAAATATGTTTATAATTTCTTCCTTATTTCGTGTTACGGTCCCGTCTGGTCTCTTAACTGCAATTATTTGCTTTTTCCCTATCATGAGCTAATGTTTGGCTTTCTTCAGGCTCTTTTTTTTCCTAGATTGTATTTCTAATAAGACTTTCGTTATATATTCGTACATCCTCTCTTATTTTCTTTCTTACGGTTTTATTTAGTTCTATGTACTCAATCCTATTTATGCAATTTTCCTCTTCTTTCATTTCCCTTCTTTTCTTCATCAAGAGCTTAGTTTCTTCTGAGATGTTACTCTCCCTTTTCTTTCTGGTGCCTGCTATCTCCTTGGCTGATTCTCTTATTATCTCAGTCAGTGTTTTATTTCTGCTATCGATGTCTTCTTCATCTTCTAACTCTTCCAAGGCGCTAAATCTGTTGCTTAGTTCTATCTCGAAAGTCTGTATGTGTTTTCCAAGATTTTCCAGATCTAAAACTGAAGGTTTTCCTCTGATACGCTTCTTTCTCTCTAGTCTAGTATTTAGTTTCAGCTTACACCTCACCATAATATGATCAC
>JAGDQP010035274.1:0-13095 GCA_022664845.1 Lepisma saccharinum
GATAGAAGCATTCGGTCAAACGAAAAGCCAAAAAGCTATTGTTTAAACTGAGCATTCTTATTTCCTGAGTTCCTGTATTTTAGAGCAGTTTGTACTTGAATTCATCTTGAAACAACACTTTTTTTTTAAAGAATAGCCTACAAAGTATGTTCCAGCGAGTGAACCAATTCAAATAATAGGGGCCCACGCCGCCAACTCCCCCAAGACTCCGCAAGAACAAAGATCGACTCTGGATTGAAGTAACTTATTTCTCCGTACAAATGTATTATAAGTGATATACAACAGAAGTCTGAGTATTTAAATGTATGGACACTGTAATGTAAAAGGCTCTAATTCATAAAAAAACTTAATATATAAGTAAGTAGATTAGGCGAAGAATAACACTAAGCTTCTGTCTGTTCTTTTAAACGTGATGCAAGCCACAACAACATAAATGATTTGTGCTATACATAAAGAGGAAATTACTAGCAAAAGTTTGTTCCTCTGTTTGTTTGTTTTTTTTGTATTCTGAAGTAAATATTTCTGCGAATATTCCAATTATTCAATTGAGACTTTAGACCAAAGATAAGTACTTGCTAGTTATAGATATTGTTGAGCGGACCTTTTCATGTGGTTTCATGGGAGCTATATTGACATGTCGACAAACTTGATAGTCATCGAAACATTTCTAGGGAATTTATTAAATAACCTTTTTTAATTGGTTGATCTGTTAGTGGTTAATGAAACCTAAAGAACTATTGGCTGAGATAGGCACTATATGTGTCTAAGTCCAAAACAGGGCTGATATAGGTAGACGCTAAGTAAGAATATGATACAGGCTATTCATACGGTTCTGAATTCGGTGGGGTCGTTTTAAGGGCCATCGTACTTTTACGGTCAGATATTCAACGAAATTAATTAAGTGAATCTTTAATTGTTCCCTTATATTCCCTTATACCTTATCAACAAACCTTTATAAATATGGGAGGAAATTCAAAGAAGAGAAGTAAAATTAAGAAAGGAAAGATCACTGTAGAGCCTAATAGAGGAAACAAAAGAGAAACCAGAAGTATGTCATTGCAACAACGAAAAGAAGAAGACCTCTCACAAAATTTAGAAGATAACCAACATATGACAAGTAAAAATATTGAAAATTACAATTTATTCACATCCAGTGAAGATTCTTCGAGAATATCCAAGGTGACTGGGGACTTCGTGGAAGGAAAAGAAGAGGGAGAGAGTACATCTAATACCATAAACAATCCAGTTTCCATATCATATTCACCCACATCCCAATGCCTATCCCATTTTTAAAGAACACATAATTATCATGTTAATAATCAATCTACATCATAAGTATTTGTGGAAACCGGAAACCTTAAATACACTAATAAGTAACAAAATGCATCTTAATACTCACATTACTTCAGGAACTGAGGACAATCAAGGCGTCAGAATACACTTATCTAGGAATCAAGACTTAAATAAATTTTTAGATCATTTTGAAAATTCGGATTTAGGACATAGAGCGGATATAGGCTAAACTATTTACTCTAAAGAAAATGTAAAATCAATTTTAGAAGAAAGAGTCCTCTTCAAAGTACATAAGAAGTCGGCAAGCAAGGAAATAGATGTAGATGAAAATAAATCCACTAACTTAAATACAAACCAAACCTCTACTTCATCTCAACATAATAAGCAATGTATAAATCAGATAGGATCAAACAAATAATTTATTGTTATTATAAAAAAAATCAAATCAGAACTTGCAAATCCATTTAACTTTGAGAAACTGATTTCAGAAAAATCAACAAAAATCAATTATACAGCTTTTCCCACTGAGTGTTACAATGGAGTAAGAGTACATATTGACAGCATAGAGGATAAAATGAACTTTTTGAAATGTTTCAAGGAAATTGATTTTTTTTAAAGAACCTTCATTTCTTGCTTTTGACAGAGAAATCACTTCATCTCAGAAACGTAAAACGATCCCTTCCTTCACATCTGTTGTTAGAAATTTGCCTATAAATGTTAACACAAACATACTAAAACAAAATCTCTTAAACGAGAACCTCCCCATCACTGGAGTTAGTCGCATAAGAAATGATAATGGTCCAGTTTCGATGATTAGACTATTTACTAAAGAAAAATTAAGTTACAAGTGCACAATCATTCCAAATAAGGATTATTTGCAGAAAACAAGGGCACAGTACTGCAGCGTCAAATTGTCCTAAAAGACCACTTCGCAATGAGACATTCATCACAAATAAAGTCTACAGAACTGGTGATACATTTTCACATTCCACAAATACTCAAGAAGAAAACCAAGAGCTTTCAAATTCAAACCAAGAGAAAAATGAAAAATTTGGAACTGAAATTTGAATACATTTTGAATAATCATACAAACAACATGTTAACATGGATGTCGACAGTTCTCTCTATTACTCTAAAACGAATTCAAAGTGCCATAAACCAGGATTCTGAAGAACTTTTTCAATGCCATTTGAACATTATTAAATGGGTGGATAGTCACATCTACATTGGAATTGAGCAATTTACAAAACACAAAAAAGTAAACAAAAATCCCCACCCAAAACTTCCTACCAAAATCTCTCCTTTCACTTAATTATTTCTCTTAAATTAAAGAATAAACTCTCAATTAAATTAATGAACAATACAAATAAATAACGTTTGTTATAAATCATAAAGAATCCTGTGCAATATAAATATATAATATTCAAACAAATAAATAACATTCGATGTAATCAGGTTTGTCCACTTCCAGTTCATTAGGTTTTTGAACATAACAGATTCAGGCAGTGTAAGCTTGACTCTGGTGAATTTTAGGGTTGCTTATTGTAGGTGATCATGGTCCTTGGGAGGCTCTGATTTAGGGGATGTTAAAGATTTCAAACAATAATGTAATTTTTCTCACACACAAGTTATATAATTATATTGAAAGGACGAAAGTGGTCTAAGATGACCAGAAGTCCAGCCTTGGTGGCCCTGCGGGCCCTTGGCAATTTGCTCTAGCAGCAGAAGAATTTTTATAGAGCTCTTGGCCTCCGATACTAATGACGATTTCTCAATATTTGTATATTTCCCTATCGTCTTTGTCTCACATTTACTAATATAAATAGACTAAAACAAGTAAACAAAATTATTACATATTTCAAGGAAATATAAAATATGTATATTCCGACTGTTTGAAATAAACTGTTTCTATAATAGATGTCTCTTTATCATTGTCATTATTTTGTTGGATAAATATTGCAACTATACGCAGTAAAGGACAAAGACTACGAACATTATTAGAATGTATTCACCTCCAAAAATGTTAGTTGTTTTGCTAAATGAGTTTTACGCTTGTTCATTAATTTTCTTTCATGAATAGATTCCTTGTAGTTGTTCGCTGTGCACTTTTTGTAAACTCCTCCGAGAATTCTAGACGGACGGTTACCAAGTTTTCTAGTCCGAAAGGTTCGGTTTATTGATTAAGACACTAACGAAAATTAATGATTTTTATAACGGTTCTCAAAGAAAAACGGATTTTTACAAATTACGCAAGAACGGCTGGACCTATACATCCAAACTTGGTATTCCGATAGGGTGGACAATCGTCATGTTTTAGGAGAAGCAAAACTTTCACATTATTACTTGCGAATAAAGCTGCGAAATCATAGAAGCGATTGATAGAAAATGCTGAGCTAATCTATTTCTCCTTAGAGTTTAACAAAATTGGTTTCGCTAGGCGAAACAAGCTTTAAGTGCATGGAATTGGTAATTATAATGTGAAGGATATTTGTTGCTGAAAAATTATAATTTACAACCAAATAACCCAGCTTAAATAATGACACCACACTTTCCATCTATCAAAATATATTATGTAAATGCTAACCACATAATTGTGTTACATTAGAATTTTAATTCTGATGTAACTATTTTTTTGCGAACGTCCAAATTGTTTCATCGACGCATAATACCAAATATAACTCCGCTCACTAGACTATATTTCGGCACATTTCTATGTGGTAACCTCTTGTTTTTCATTATTATTAAGAACGAATTAACTCCCAAGTACATACAGAATAATGGAGAATGTAATATGCAAAGTTTAATCTATCTAAGACCTAGCCATTTTTGTGACGCCAATTGTAAATTTAAGGGACATATTGAGACCATATCTCAAGACTCCAGAGAGACGATAAGGTAGATATTTAACCATTGGGGATAGTTAACTACAATCCAAACTTACTTAATGTTATGTAAAGTTTTAGTAAGAGCTAAACTAGAATAAGGAATGATCATTTGGTACCAAGAAATATAGACACGCAATTTAAAAACAGAGGTCATTCAAAAGGTTTTATTAGAGATTTAGTTTTGGCCTACATTACTACTAACAAACCTACAAGTACTAGTGTAATTTTATCAGACTTAAACCCTTGTACATACGAAGGAAAAAAATATTGGCATACTAGTTATTGATGACTTCAATTAAAATACATAACAAATACTTGTATTTATTTGAAATATAACATTGCTGATACCTGCTCATAATCTTAGAAAAATGTAATTTTGATTAACAGAGGTAAATCTACAATTTTAACTAAAATGATTCATATCTATAATTAGAAACAGTAGAATTTCGAGAATAAAGATGTTTACATTTCGTGAGTGAAAATGTTCAAGCATCTTGAGTAGAAGGGTAGGTCACATTTCGTGAGTACACGAGTAAATTTGTGAGTTGCTTAAAATTAACAATTGCTTTCAAAAAGATTCTAAAAGTTTAGACATAAACCTTGTACTAATGCATCCTGCTACAAACCTATATAAAGCGCATTCCTTTTGAAATAACAATCTGCTAATACTATTAATTATATATTTATTTATTCAAGTTTTTTAACATACTTCTACAACAGTTGCAAAAGCAATTACCAAAATTTATATAAACACAAGCATGTACAGCTATCAAGGAACGTATTTCTAATCGTTCAGCTGAATTTGCATTACCAAATGTAGTTCCAAACTTATTATGGTCAGATTAGTTGGATTGAACGGTACAAGCAGAACTTTAGAAAACAGTTCCTCACAGTCTGTTTTAAACATTCTGTCCTATAGCAGGAATTTTAGTGCAATGTTATTTCACCTGCTCGACTTGTTTTCACAAAGCCTTTCACCGCCAATATCACCAAACGCACAGAATGAATAGCCTTGTGATAATGAAGTTTAAATTTTTCAGCTCGATAGCAAAACTTGTTAGTAAATTTGCTGCCACACGTACATGATAAGCCCCGGTTCACACATGCGATGCGGGATCAATGCGGCGACCGTGCAGCAGCCGCACTCAAGCTTATGGGCCATTGAAATAAATGGAGTGGTTCACACATACTGCGGCCGCATTTGCCTTACGGGTCATTGCACAGCATTGGATGGTTCACACTAGCGGCACGGGAGCCGAGCGGTTTGTCTCTTTTGGATTGTTTTTTCTTAACCTATTCTTTCTTTTCTCAACCGTTCAATTATAAAAATGGAGGTTCTTCATATTTTTCTCTATTTTAAGGCTATTATAAGCTCAATAATAATAATAATAAAATAAATTCTGACCGAATATTAAAATGAATAATTGGAGGTATAATTTGGAGGTATCTATTTTGTATTGAAAAATGATGTTATCCTTACTTACTTGCTCTATGGCTTACGGAACTCGCAAGTTTGCTCCAAGATCCCTTCTAATATTCTCCTCCCAACGTGGTCTCCATCTTCCCAACTGTCTCTTTCCCTCCGGCTTTCCAATCAAAATGGAATATATATAGTCTTTGTTTTTCTCCCATCCGAGCTACATGGCCTGCCCATTTTGGTATTCGCGATTTCATTATTCTTACAACATCAGGTGAGTCGTACACTCCATGGAGTTCTTTATTATGCAGTCTTCTCCATTCTCCAGTTATCTCATCCCGTTTTGACCCGTATATTTTTCTCGAGACCTTAATTTCAAACAACCGTAATTTATGTTCATCTGCTAAGGTCGTACTAAAATTCTCGCAACCGTAAAGTATTACCGGCAGAATGACAGTTCTCTATATTTTCAATTTCAACTTCCTTGATATTAATATCGGAGAAATGATAAATCTCTGTGTATAAAATGTGCTATAATGAATTACTTCAATTAACTCCTAATTAATTGTCGATAAGTTCGTGTAGTTTCCTTCAAGTTGGTTTTATTATACATGGTGTTCCTGAAATAATGGCGCAAACTTGCGGAGGTGCTTAGTTACATTAAACCAAGAAAATACTTTCTTTGAAGAGATTGTTAAATATGTTCTGTTTCGGAGGTACACATGATGACGCAAGCGGTGTAGGCATAGCAAATTACACTCGAATTAGTAACCCTAAAAGCTGTAAATAAAATTGAAATGCAATTCAAATTTAAACATTACCGGATAGATATATTTGAGCAGTGTTTTCTGATTGACGGAATGCAGCATACACAGGTTTCGCAACATAAGATATTTTGCCAAAGAATTATATGGTTTAATAGGGCAAGCGTGAAAATCTCCCTCTAAGCTGCGTCAATCATAAACATAACTTAAATAGATTTAATGGTACTACTTGGAGCGTGTTGTGCTAGGCCGATTCCATTTAATAACGACTTGTTGGGATATGACGTCATTTTTCTCGATGGCGCCGTGTCCATAAACGAAGATATCTTTGTTTTTGGTTTGATGTGAATATTTACCTTCCGAAGTTTGTCCCACTTTTACAGGTACCCCTGTATATATTACAATTTCATCGATTTTATTTTAGTGTAATTTTTCTCTAACGTTGCAGCACGATTCAAATCACTGACAGTTGTCAATACAAATAACAAATATAAAATCAAACAAACTATATAAAGATAGCCTATTTTATTAAGAAACGTACCTATAGCTCTAAACCAGATTTTCAGATGGATGTTTCGGATCCAAAAACGTAAGATGCATACACTGTTAAAGAGAACCAGAATATTTAATGGAAAATTCAATCTATATTTCCACGCTTCCTTTTGATCTGACCTATATTGCAAGAAAAAAAACAACAAAAAAACTAGAAAGTGAACTCAAGCCACAAGGTCAAGGTGGCGACATCGCGGACTTCGGATTAACAAGTGGGTAGTCACCCCAGTTGGAATCCCTCGGCCTACCACCATGCCTAAGTTCTTCAAAGCCTTCGCTTAGTGACAAAAGACAAATATAGATATACATTGCATTTTAAGTGTGGGCCTGGTTGCTACAGTGTTTTGTTTATCTTGCAATATATACCCGATCGCAAGGAAGCGCAGAAATATAGATTGAATTTTCAACTAAAATATGCAGGTCCTCTTTAACAGTGTATGCATCTTAGTGGATAAAGAAACATCCATCTGAAAATCTGGTTTAGAGCTATAGGTGCGTTTCTTCCCAAGATGGACTATCTTTGCATATTAAATGTGATTTTATATTTACTACTTGTATTGAATTTAATTGAAATGTTCTTTATTGCAGCGGCCGAGGTTCAGCCTATGGCTGCTCTGCCACCTAACCCTCATCAATTCAAGCTGATTCGTCCAATCTGATCGGTTACGTGCTGCAACGTTAGAGAAAAATACACTAAAGTAAAATCTATGGAATTGTAATATATACATGGGTGCCTCAAATAGTGGGGAAAACTTCGGAGGGCAAATATTTACATCAAACCAAAAAAAAGTATCATTTAAACTTCGTTTTGGAATTACCTTCGTTTATGGTCACGGCGCCATCGACAAAAATGGCATCATATCTCCACAAATATTGGATTACACGGAATCGGCCTAGCAGAACACGCTCGAAGTAGTACCATTAAATCTATTTAAGTTATGTGTATGATCTGCGAAAGCAGTTTAGAGCGAGGCTTTTACGCTTCTCCTATTAAACAATATCATCCTTTGGCAAAATATTTTATTTTGCGAAACCTGTGTATGCTGCACTCCGTCAATCAGAAAACACTGCTCAAATATATCGATCCGGTAATGCTTAAATTTGAATTGAATTTTAATTTTATTTACAGCCTTTAGGAGTACTAATTCGAGTGTAATTTGCTAAGCCTACACCGCTTACGTCACCATGTGTATCTCCGAAACTGAACATGTTTCAGCACATTGACTACGAAAATTTAATAGCAGAGTCGGACATTTACAATATCAAAACCACATAAGTTTCCAATGAATCAGTGATTCTAGTGAAATTAGCTTGAACATTTTTGAAGAGGCACTGATAGTGCGCTATTACACGTACAAGCATGCTGTCAGAACAAGCTTATGGCAGCATGCTGTTACAGCAAGCTGCTCGCTTCACTGGATATTACAGGCAATATTATGCTGATGGTTAATCTTTCCTCTCTGTCCTTTCATATGTAGACAGCTTAAACGCACAAGAATTAACATTTTAAATGCTTTATTGATAATCAAATATCGTCAGGGTCCCCGTAAAAGTAAAAAAAAAGACACATTTTTTTCTAAGTAGCATAAAAATATAAATAAAATGTTTTTTTTTTCTCCGTCGTTAAATTTTTTGCGCAAAATGTTATATCAGTAGTTTACATATAAACCTATAAAGATCAACTTATATTCATGAAAATGGGTTGGGTTGAATCAGGTTGGATTTTGTTTCTCCTTATACGCGTTAGCGGCAAAGTATGAAGTAAGGCATACTATACAATACCTGATATTCTTAGGGAAAATATTATGTGGACAATTCTTCTGATATATGCTGGGTTAGGTTAGTTTTTATTAGGCTAAATTCATTTCTGTGTTACATACTTTGCCTGTCCCGTCCGGGTTTTCGCGGAAGTGACCAGTTTTAAACATGGCATGCTTACATTTAGTTTATTATTGAAAATGTCATGCATTTTAAAATAAAAAGAGCAAGACGTTGCCATACGTCGGCTTGTATTGTTTCTGTCATTTGCGGTAAACTCGATATTTATGAGCGGTAATTTTTCGCTACTTAATAGCTACTAGAGCACACGGATCATACTACTATCGATATATAAAAGATTTTAACATAATTTTGTACTAAATAATACCTACCTAATCATATTATTGTTTGTGACAGGATTTTTATGTAAATGTACTCTCATTCCTAATTGAACTTTTTAAACGACATTTAGTCTTCTTTGGCTCAGGTCAAATGGTTTATGTTAAGAGAATTAGTGGAACGAAGAAAATAGGAGAGAAGGGGAGAAACTCAAGAAAATCCACGCAGACAATATTTGTCCACCTAAAAGCTCAGGTGACGTGACCAGGGCCAGGAATAAACTGAAGACCCCACGCACTACAGGTAAGCGCTCTACCACTACGGCTACACGGTCGCATGTATTTTGATATCGTTGATGTGTAATACAAATGCTAGAAAGTGCATAACAAACGCGATTCTGCCAATAACAATTGCCATTGCTACAAATTCAGTGTGTCCTGCATTTCATTACAAAGGCCTGGTTTTTTTCGAAGCTTTATCTTGCATTTGACAATTCCTAGTTGGTAACCATAATAGAGGTTCTGATGTAATATATTGTCAGTAACATGTGTATTTACAGAAATAAATTACGCAACTTCCTGGAAACTAATTCTCGTGTCGACATTGGATCAACGTCTTTAAATTTAGACTATAGCGCTTCCCATGTCTTTACCTGGCTACTCTATCCAAATATTCATAGCTTTTCACTTTGAACAAACATAGTATTGTACGATACAGTTCAATTATATTTATCGAAAATTCTTTCGAATAATTTCTCAAATTGGCCCGTTCAGTCCATACTTAGTAACACAGACTCTCGAAACAAGGAGAAATGAATTTGTACAGTACACTAACAATCACACTAGCCCCACTCCATCGAGACATGCGCAGTAGCTTAAGCTGAGGTCAGCATGCTGAAAGCCTCTTACACGTAGCACCATACTGCGGACCACGCACCATGTTTTCAAGCATTTTCGATATCTCTGCATTATGCTGTGAAGTGAGCAGCTTGCTGTAACAGCATGCTTCTATGTGTAATAGCGTACATAGACGAAGTAGGTCAGTGTCTTTCTAATATTACCTACTTGTTTATAAAATGTTAGAATGTTATACATTTGTTAGCCATAATATTATGCTCGTATTTATTGAAATTTAAGTTCCAATCGATTCGCGTCCGTAGTAATTATATTCCTTTGTCGTGCAAGTTTCAGGTATTCCATGCACAGCTTGAGAAGAAAATATGGGTGCTATTTTTCCGCTTTCGTTTTCAGATGTTTTCCAGTATGGCGGAAGCGAATTTCACTCAGCCTGAATAGACTATGCATTTTTCAACAATTACTATTCTCTTTCACTTACGTTAGTTAGTAGCTAGGTATCATTCTACATCGATATTGTAGAAATCTGCATATACGTTTCTTTATGTTATTTCTACATTAATTTTGAAATTTACACCAACGAAATGGAACCAAAATAAAAGAAGAAGAGGAGTTAGGATTTTGAATCAAAAAGAAACATCTGCAAAGATATTCGTCAAGGTTTAACAAGTTTGGCAAGGTTTGGAAGCAAACTGTCAGGTACCCGAACAAGAAAGTCGTACTGGGGAGAATATTAAAGTCGCTCAGTTACTCAACTGTAACAACTTTCTAAGTATATTTGATATCTCTCCTCAATTGTTAACAAGTTCACAGGATGAATCGGATCTTATGTCTCTTGATCTTCAATACGATGAGCTTGTTACTAAGGTGCATATTAATACTGGGATTACTAACAATTTGATTTTAATGCCTAAACTAAATGATCTCAATTCATTTGAACCTAAGAAGGGATCAGATAAACGGAAGTACTCTTGATATCCTAGGCTCTACTCAATTTAATGTCACATTTCAGGGTAGAATAGCCCCTTTGAATTTTTGGTCACCACGCAGGAATGTATTTCTTAACTAGGTAGATCGGCGTTAGAATTATTGCTTCCTGGATGGAGACAAAGTTATTTTAACATTGAAACAAAACTCATTCCAAACACTCTTTTAACTAATACAAAGTAAAAGTATACTTCATACTCCTACTAATAATACTATTCGCACTGAATTGTAAATTTTAAACATAAAAGTGTAGGTCAGGTAACAGGAATTTAACCTCTGTAATGAGAAAGTTCAAAATCGATTGATATGATTGCACACAAATAATGAATTTCAATGCTTGATGGTTAGACAAATGCCCTTACTTGAAATCTTTCAATCATATCAGTGAGCATTTCTACTAAATTGAATCTTACAGCTGAAGTGCAAACATCCACCCAAAACTTTGTTCCAACTTAAGGGTGGAAATTAAGCTAGGCCAGACTATAATAATAATACTAAATCTAAGAGGAAAAACAAGAAACAATCAAATACAACTGATTTGACCACTCAAGATGCTAAAGCAAGTGATGACGACAAATCTTCTAATTCTGTTGAACAATCTTTAGTAAATGTATATAGAACAATGGCTTGATGATATGGACCTAGCCCATAACATCTTAGGACCTGGTATCACTTCTCAAAGGCACAATCTGGAACTGTTCATTTCAAATGGCAAGTTACAAGAAGCTTGGAGCCTTGGCAAAAGCTAATGATCACGAATCAAGGAAGGGGTTTTCATGATGAATCAGCTTTGTTTACTGGGAGAAATTTGGAAGTTCAATGAATTTTCGATTTGTGTCTTCTAAGGTTAGGGTCAAGTTGATATGGAACTGATACAACTTAACGTCTTAGATAAACATTATGCTACAGATAGATTAATGTGACTTTAACTTCTTCTAGCAAATTTTAGCTAGTGCAATATGCTAATTTGAGAAATCAAAATAATGTTCATATGTTTAGTAAACTATGTGTGTTTCTTTCTGTTTGTATAACTCTACAAGGCTTTAGTTAAACTGTAATTTGGTTAGGCTAATGTTACAGAACTCTTACTATTAATATGGTGAAGGTTATTATCTACTATCTTACTGCTACGGATAGGAAAATTCCTTTTTCTTATTTGAGTTCAATCTTCCGTTCAATGAATTGTTAGTAATTTTTAATTCTGACTCTCAAGATAATTTCCCCCAAAATTTTCCTTTCTTTTTTTAGTACATGAAATATACCATATAGCAACTTGACTTCGAGACACTGTGTCATCCACCGTAATTCTCAGACGTTGCACCAACAGATTATTACTTCCTGCATTTATCCACCTTGGTGGGAAACCTTTCGCCAATGAGGTGCACGTGTGGCAGGTACTCACGGCCTTCTTCATATCTAGAATCCGCCAGCTTTACCGCCAGAGCATTGTGCCGCCTAAATAACGTTGGCCAATAGTAATGAATGCTGATGGTGATTACTTTCAGGAATAATAGGAAACATCATTTTCTGTATACCTTTTGGTTTCTATAAAAAAATGGTTTCAAGTTGCCCCGTTACCTCGTAGTTGAAAGCATTTAACTAGATTTAAGATTCATTGTATGATGCATTTTTTCACAAGATGGGTTGTCATTACGTAGTGTGCTGGTTGTGAAAACGGTGTGGTCGCATGCATTCGGAGTGTGATAAATGAGTGAAAATCCAAGGAACTGCAGCGATTCTAAAGGAAATAATAAATTGCAGGGAGCGCTAATATGATCAAACCTCTAAGGAAGTAATATTGGCCATCGACTGACAGTTGATTGATGTAAATCGTACTAACACATTACATACACAAAACAGTACACGAGATAATTAGCCAGTCACCTGGAAGAAGACATTCTTTTCTATTGAAATTGAATGAGCTAACCCGTAGTAGGCTGATACTACGTACCCAAAGTGTCATACTACTGGAGGCTAAATGACACATCGTTGGAAAGAATGGACACTTTTTCAATATTTTGTAATTCAAGGTGTCCATAAATTATCGTTACTACTTTAGACTAATAACTTTAAATCTATACTAGATAATAACAAACGGTTTTCAACATGTGAAAAAATAACTCAAAAAGTTTATTTATCTTCAAGGTGACAAAAATTTGACGCCACAGTAGAAAGTGCTGGTTTGACGAAAAATGAGGACGCTGTAAGAAAAAGCTCAAAATGTAGCTTGGTTCATAGACAAAGTA
>JAGDQP010035275.1:5258-19672 GCA_022664845.1 Lepisma saccharinum
ATATATTGGCAACTTAAAATCGTGATGAAATAGAATAACTGATATTCTGTATTATTCAATCATGTGATACAATAAGTTGAGCAGTGACGTTATGTCTGGTGCCATCTTGAACTGCGGGTGTTACCCAAGGATGACATAGTATCAGAAGCAATTTTCATTTCAAATAGACTCTACTTCAAAGTTACTAACAAAAAACTCTACTCAATACCTAAATTGTGGGTGAACCATATGATATATTTTGTCATATGGCATAATGAGTTAAACAGTTACGTTATCCACGGACGTCATCTTGAAACTGTATCAGCCATATTCATCTCAAATAGACTCTACTTCAAGGTTAACAATGACAATAATTAACACCAAGATTTTGGATTTGTCATTAGACATTATCCAGTGATATAGTATAATGGGTTAAAGAAAGATGTATTGGCGGACGCCATCTTGAATTGTGGGAATCGCCCAAGGCTGACAACATGTAATCATCCATTTTTGTCTCAAATTCACCCTACCTAAAATTATCAACAATTATAAACCTGTATACAAAAATTTTGGGTTCGGGCAAAAATACATTTGGCTGCCGGACTATAGGAGCCGTTGTCCGATAGGTATTCACTGTTGAAATTTAACACATTTACTCAATGCACTGTTAATTCTCTTCGAGCACAACGTAAAACAATAACGTTCTGTCTGGTATGTATTAGCATCAGTGAAGTAACTTTATCGGATGTGCATCTTTAATCAATATTAAAAGGCCAATATGCACATTCCTAACTATTTATTAGAATGCCAAGGAATCTATAATACATGCGACATATTCAAAACTGAAGTCATTGTCAAGAAAACATAGTATTATTGTTGTACATCATTTAATTCCACTGTTATCCCGACAGCATATAGAATGCAAATGTTGTTGATGTTCACTCGTATAACTATTCGCTCTGTCTACTTTATCTAAAGCCGTAGGTACCGTCCTTAGAAGCTTACCAGCTCGTTTATGAACTTAATAATTCATTCATCAATATATTTTACCCAAATAGTGGTATCAACATACATACCGACATTACTAATATATTGTTATTAAATCACTACTATAGATATGACGTATTTTTGTAATCCGTTTACTTAAAGGACTAGTAGTTTCTATAAGGTCAAATATAGTTCTGGGATATTATTCATTATTTTAACATCACGCTTTATGAGGAAATATTTTTATTTCTATGTTTTTTCTTACATAGCTTAAGTTTATTGGTGTTTTCTGCAAGGAAGACATATGAATGGAATTTTATTTTGCTACATTTTCAGTATTTTATTTCCATTTGAGTTGCAATATATAATTGACATTGGTACTAAAGATAACAATATTTAATATGGAATAAGCCTTCTTTTATTCAAGGTAATTGGATAACTTTTTAAAGGTTGCTGTACTTTTAACATCGATTTTTCACAAGTTGGAACTTCAGAGAAGTCCCCTTATTGCACTCAACCCTTGAATTAACGTTGATTTATCTGTATTAGAAAAAAAACTTTTTATCTCCTAATCAAACTTAGAAATTGTTGAATAAACTTTGCTTTTGTCGCAAAGAATGGCATGTTAATGAAAGAACTTGGTGAAAGTTAGCTATAGTTGACATTTCATATAGCACTTGCTAAATGTACAACATTGTTCAACACACAGTGTTATTGAAACCCCTACTTGATGACATTCTCCTCTTCATGAACTTTTATTTCTTCAAACATTTTCAGTTCAATACCATTTTATATCAATCTGAAAGTTTCTCTAGCTGTTACCTATACAAATTGGCATGTGTGCACTGATTTAAACAAAATATTGCATAGCCATTCCTTGAGTCCTAGGATAATTCGAAGAGGTATTTTAAGTCATGGGAAGTGTATGTCAGGTCAACTAATAGAAAGCAGTAATTCCATTGTTTATAATGTAGTCTCCTTCTACCGGGAATCGAGGAGGTTGAGTATCATCCTGGCATTCGCCTGGTGTGACTGAGAAACCTTATCTTAAAGATGCTAATACTGGGTGTACTCCGGGGGTTATTTCGTAGCTAGAGAAAAGGCAGATAATAAAGGGGTGACACAAAAATAGAGGATTTATTGCCCTTCTACCAAATACGGGCTTAATCATAGCAGACGGCAAGAATGGATCCCACCAACGACAATGAATAACTAATTCCAGACATTCTAATCAGATTTCCACTTACCAAATAATACTGGCCATTCGAGTCAAGCGGTACTTGGAGGAGATTTTTCTTCTTTAAATGCTGTTTCCTTTGAAATGTGTTAAATGTTGTTTGTGTTTGTTTTTTATTTTTTGTTGTTTCTTAAGGCTTTATGATGTGGTTATTGTTATCTCGTGTGTAATAACATGTAATAAATAAATATTTATTTAATAATTTAAAAAAAAATAGTTTAGACTGTTTTATTTAAATTTTGATTGTTGAAGTCCAAAATAATTTAGCTTAATTTGGCTAAGTTTTGAAGAACGTGTATACGTAAGATAATGGTAATCATTACTGCTACTACCAGTAGTAGTACTATTTGTTGTTGTTTCTGTAGTATTACTAGCACAGAAAGCCAGGATGTTCTCAGTGGTAATAATTGTAATTTTATCCCTAGTAGTAATACTAGTTTTAATGTTACCAACATATTGTATTCATCCCACACCAATTGGCGGGTAAATGGGCGTCATTAACGAAAACACTGAGAGTCTGGGTAAGTTGTAGTAATATTATTAAATGCGATCATGCAATTCCTGTGATATTGGAATAGTGGAAGTATTTTTCACTTACAATGATCTGTAAATAATGATTTACTAGCGAACGTGTTGATCTTTCTTTTGTAGGAATTGCTAGTTGGGGTAAGATGTGCAATGGGAGCCACGGAGTGTACACATTTCTCGAAGATTACAGAGATTGGATCGAGTCTAAGGTTGGGACGCTTTCGTCCTGAAAATCCTATATATTCTATAATGAACTCAACTGTAGAGAGAAATTGAGTTGCAATAATTTGAAAATCATCTTTCTTCAATATATTTATAAGCAACATATGTTTGTCTCATTAATATTCTAAGTACTCAATTTTGCCTTAATATGAAAGTATGTACCATCTGTTGGATACCTGATCTAAAAGTTGAGTTTCAATATGTTACATTTCAATTGCAGTGTTCACGAGGTTTTTAACAGCCCCATTACTATCTAGAGACACGTCAATAAGACTTACATCAGCTTTACTTTAGCACTTAATCAATTTCATTGTTATAGTAGAGAGTTTGTGAAAATGTAAATGAAATTACATTCAATAAATATTCCTTTTGTGCTAATTGTTTTGTTACTTTACATTGGTAATCCCTTTACATTGGTACATATTTGATAACTTAATTACTAAATAAAACTTAATGTTTACGTTATCTAAATATTTCAATTCTCAAAGGTGTATTGTTGTTTTCTTCTTGAAAAAATGTTGGTTTTCTCAAAGTTCCTAATCGATTCTTAGACACTACAAGAACAATTGTACTGGCTCCTTACATCAGGTAATTGCAAAATTTTAATTACCTTGTCGTTAGTTGTCCAACATTATCATGATACAAATCTCTATTTTAATTACAATTCCAAGTAAATTAGTGATAATTTAGATATTCTCTAAAGGGTTCAAGGATAAAAGAATATATAATTGAATCAGGGAAATACAGTGTGTTGCAAATACAACGACAAAAAAACTTTACGCGATTCCTGACATGAAAATAAAATAAGCATAGACCATCGAGGTTGCACAAATACTTCGTTTCTGGGCTATAGAGTATCAAAAGTGTGAGAACATGAACTTTTGAACTTCTTATTTAAAATACCACTAGAAGCAGGGTTGATACTTTGTGGTACCCTCAAAGGATTTAAGCCGGTTCTATCAACAAATACATATTCCGAAAGTGTGTGATGGATGCGCAACTAGTTTTATCCACGTAACGAGATTCAGGCTGTCTCGTTTCGAACATGTTTTACTCACAAATGTCATCTCGAAAATATGTATACTGTATACTACGAGAGTGATGTCCCGTCTCATTTTCCATACACTTTTCCTGTCTCGTTTCGTCTTGTGTGCAACACTATGGGCAAGGCATTATCCAAAGGAAACAGGGAATTCTCAGAAATTATCTGAAATAAAGGTTTGTCCAAATAAGCATGAATGCGATTAGATTCCAGCAAGTAATAATAATTCGTTGAGAAAAATCGAAAACTTAAAAAGGATTTCCTTTGCAGGAACGATTTATAAATACGTGGTTGCATAACAAGTATGTGAATTTGAATTTAATTTACGACTTTTATGCATCTAAGGCTCAGGACGGGATAGAAGAAGTGGAAAGGATTTGGGAGGGTGAGAGCCAGGGCCTGCACTGAAGGTACCATCCTGACATTTGTCTGTTGCGAGAGAAAAACTTTAAGAACCTCAGTCAGGATGGTCGGCCACTGGGATCGAATCCAGGACCTTCCGAATGCTACGCCAACACTTTACCACTGAGTGGATCGTCGAATAACATGTACGTGTTGTTACATAAATAACTTTCAACGAACTTTCGGTGTATCGGCTATGAGTAAATGTGACTATCATTACCCGGTTAGATCGTAGTGATTACGTTTATTATTTGTACTCAAATGCAAAGTCGTCTTAATGGTGCTTATTGTGATCCACATTTACTCCAAAGAATTTCTGGTAATCTCTTAATTTCTTTGCAAAAACCCTTGTCCATGCATTGCACGGTTTTTGAATATGTATTTTGGATAAAACATGCTTGAGGGTGCCATGTGAATGGTATGGTATTGTTAATGGTATTAAACGTATTAAGCTCTAGAGATCATTCTCTCTCGCTTTCAGGGCTATTAGTGCTGTTACCGCCCATAAAATTCATTTATCTTAACTTTCAGTGCCCAAACGAAGTATTTGTGAACCCTTGGCTGACCTATACTTTTTTCTCTTATTTTCATGTTCGGACTTGTGAGATGGTTTTGCTGGTGTTATTTAATTATTAATTTAAAGTACATAATCTAGATATCGCATTTGGTAGTGATTTTACACTAGTAAAATAGCAAAATAAGATAAAATAGCAAATAACCAAAACAGAAGAACTATAACTGAACAGAGAAAAATTCAGTAGATATGTCCACAATAAAATACAATAAAATGTAATATTAATATAGCTCCCTTTCACAAAGTTTTTGAAGGTAGTTTCGGGAAGGTAAAAGTCAGGAGGGTTGGACAATGATAAAGTGTGGGAAGTCTGATTAAGAACGATTTCTTGTCTAAAGATAACCTTGGAGTTTTGATGTAAAAGTATTCATTGTGCCTGCTGCTAGCGCTCGGAACATATAATTGAAACAACGGGAGAATATAATTTGTGCGGACATCATTTAGTTAAAGGTTAAAAAGGATATCAGTTTTGGATAGCTGAGATAAGGAAGGGCATCTATTATTGACTATACGTATGAAGAAATTCATAATTTTACTCAACCTTAAGATATTAGTGTCACTTGCCTTAGACCAGATAGGAGATAATTCGCAAAACACAGCTTAGGAAATACGTTCTAAGTGCATGCATGTTAGTGATATCAATGTAACTATGTTTCAGACCTAGGGTTTTCATTGCTTTGGAAATGATGTAGTAAATGTGATTAAGAAAGGTTAATTCACTGTCAACCACAACACCAAATTCTTGGTAATGTTAAGCCCAAGGCATGATATCATAATGGTTGCATACTTGATAGTGTAATGTTATTTGTTTTGCAAGTAAACCTAATAGCTACAGATCTTGAGGATGAGATTAAGTTGCCAATCAGCACACTAGATTTCTAGGCGCGTTAATTTATTTTGCATAGTAGATGATATGGTGTGGTAGATGATGTGGTATGAACAAATTTGCAGTCGCCGGCATAAACTAGAGTGTTGCGGCTATCGATGAGAGCACCATAGGACCTAAGGAGCTGCCCTGAGGAACACCAGAAAGAACGAAAGCCAGCTTGAGTTTGACCTAGACTCTCTTTTCTTTACTGCATAAATATGATTAAGGTGGAGCTTGCAAGGAACCATGAATATTACATCTTTTCGTTATTTTCTGAATAGCGAGGGTGTGATTGACTGAATGAAATGCTTAGAAAAATCTAAGTAAATGACGTAAAGTTAATTTTGCATTTTAAAGCGCCAAATTCACACGAGGTCCCTGGAATAAATACCCTGTATAGTTCCAAACGTATTTTCGTTATAGTCATATTTTAAAAGGTTTATTTTGTGAGGAGCTAGAAATTGCATTAGAATGTGCACTGATGAGATATTTACCTTGCTTTGGTATGTGCTTCTGTACAAACTAATCGCTGAGAAACTAATATTCGATATCTGTATCGTGGTATTAGCAAAGCACCGGAAACTAAGAACAATAATGCACAAAACTTTTTGAACTTTTCTTAGTATTCTAATTGTACATAGATGTATGATTAGTGATATTGTGACTGTATTCTGTTAAAGATATGTGACTATTTCTAGTTCTACTTTCCATTGCTTATACCAAGGAATAGTTTGAGATATATTAATGTGATGTCCTATTAAATTACGAGAAAGTTTCTGTTGATTCTGAACAAAGTTAATCCATGTGTGTTGTTCTTCACTCACTCGAAAGGTTAGCCAAGCAAATAGTAATACTCGTGGTGTTGAAGAGATCATCGATATTTCATTAATGGTTTATACAATGTTCATTGTGAGAAGGGAAAGGTTACGAAATTTTTATTCCAAAACTAATAGTTCCTGTCGCAATGCTAGGTAAAAATCTGAGGAGGTCTAAAGATCTTCTACGCTTTTTTATCAATGTTTTATTGGTCAAATGAAACGTAACAACTTCTATGTTTTCATTTTAGTTTATTTTCCGTCGGTTCAAATTTAAGTTTAGTTTTCTTACCATGAAAACATTAAATAGAGTAGCATTTAATATACCTATATTATCTGTAAGGTCCAAAACGAAGATCTTGCAACATTTACTAAAGATTACTCTTCTTAATATGGACACATTCTTTCGTTTCTCATTATAACCCTTGATTGATGGGGGAGATTTGTGCATGCCATATCAAATAAACGCATGCCTATGATTTGTGTATATAAAGTTTCTCTAACCAATATTCCATTATTTTCTATGTTAGTGCATTTATTCTTTCAATTTTGTATGTAATGTTTTATTGTTGACATCCATTAGCGAAATAACCACATAAAAGTGTGTTTTATTCTATTCCTGTATCGATCCTTTTACCATTATGAAATCCATAAAAAATTTGTAAAAGTATCCCAGAATTTCTAAGCAATGTCTTTGTCTAACAGTGTGTTGTGTGTGTGTGTGCACAAGAATCCATATACACTCAAATTGACGGAATAGGCAGAAATACTTGATAAAATGTGTCGAACGAAAAGAAACGTGGTGCTATTTACTGGAGTTTGGTAAGTTCATATAGTTATTGTTTGAGGTTACAAAAGAAATTTGAAATACTACAAGAATGAGCGACATTTAAACCAATAAAGAAATATGTGCAAAATATCTTGATGCAAATGCAGTAGTTGTATTATTTATCTACATAACAGAAATAACGTACAGTAACTAATACGAACATTTCACCGATAATCAGTATTCAGTAGTATGGAGAAACTTGATGAACTATGTGCGTTTCAATACATGTGACAAAGTCGTTTCAAAAGTTGTGACAAAGTAGAGAACTTAATCTCAAATATATTTGTGATAGATTCGTTACGGCGTCATTACAAAAAATCGTTTTAATCATTGTTTCCTTACTATTTCCACTAGTGATCAGTAACTAATGTCATTCGGAGGAAAGTGCACATTGAACGCGTCCAGGTTTGATTCTCGGGCAAACAAGTACGCAATGTTGGCAGTGAAATGCTTCTATGTGTGGATGCAATGCAGTGTCGCTTTGTACCATGTAACATTGGAAAATTAAAGATGTAAACATAGTGAAGTTTCGCTTGTGGCTCAATGAAATGTGGCTATCCTGGTCTGAGTCTTATAATATCTGAATATGATTTTGGCTGAATAGAACAGCCTTGGCATTCCGGAGGTTAGAGGTTTAAATCCCAGAGTCGTGTTCCTAACAGACGCTTTACCTAATAGTTCGTAGTTTTATACACTGCAAATGCTTCCTTTGCACCTTATTTAAGACAAGGGCCCTTCATTTTGCATTTTCCACTGTGCTTATAAAAAAATTACTGGTTCGCTTTCAATGTCACAATGGCGTACGGGCAATATATTTGATTGAGTGTATCATGTACTTCTTTCTGCATGCGCGATTAAAAACACTGACAACCTGGCATCCCGTCAAGTCTTCCTTCTCGCGAGCGGAAGAGCAGCGTATTCTGGCGTCAGAGGGCACTGAGTTGATGGTGAAGAATCACCACTTTAATATATTTTTTAAGGTAAGAGTATAATAGTGCTACGAAAGCTCCAGTGTACCTGATCAAAGGATTTTCTACAGAAAGTAAAACGTAGTTCATTTTGTCTGCTGTTACTAGTATTACCGAAATATCTATTTAGTCCGTTAAATACTACATTATAATAGTTTCATTGTTTAATTAAATTAAACGGATATTCTATAAATATTTCAATTATAACAATTTTGCAGATTAAACTGTTTTGAATTATATTTTGTGTTACTGTTGATTTGCGACCTCATTTGAACGTACAAGATGCATACCAGAAATTCCTGTTACTTTGCTCTTAATCTACAACTACGCTGAACAGATGAATATCATACGGGTGGATTAGCTTCAGACATTAAGTTTTAAGCGCAAATTTCTCTACTCAGCTTTCTTTTGTAAGTTCGTCTGTGGAGGAAAGCAAGCTGTAAAAATTGTTGGGATGAGGAGAAGATGAGTGTTTCCATTCCTTGGACTGTCTTTTTTTATTCTGGCTTAAACGTCTTACGAAGTACAGAAGAGGAATATTTTCATGGCTTGAAATATATCTCTTTTGTTTCTAGATTAAACGTTTCATCCATTGTGATCTCCAACTTCAACCATTGTCTATAAATAGTACAGTTCAATATCAAAAGATTCGTAGGAATTGTCAGGGGGGAGATCTTCACCCCACTCCAACCAGATATCGGCCAACTAACCGTAAAGTGATCTTGAATAGCGTCAAAAGTTCTGTGAAAATTCTTTTCACAATGCCATTGGAGAATCATATATCGATATAATTGTAGGTATCATCAGCAGTTCCGCTTGTGTTCTCTAATACAAGGCTTTCAATACGATTGATGTTCCTTTGCGATGGCATGAACAACATTGGGGCGTCATGCTTTGGCACATCTCCAGTTGATTGCCACAAGCTAGTAAGTTCCTGAACTCATTGCGGAACAGTATTGTCAGCAAAATCATTGTCTCAGATCTCTCAGATGATTATAAATATCGAAAGCTATTTTTCAACATATGTAAATGCGTAACACCAGCTCTTGTAAACTTTTATCGCAGAATGGTACATCCACAGTAGCCAGCCAGGTTCTGATTTTGTCCATGAGCTTAGCCAGTAGTAATTCAATCTGTCTGTGATGATTACATGCAGAATAACCAGTGGAGATGGTGGTTATTCTCTATAAGGGTCGAACTCAGGCTCTCTCTCAGAATTTCTTGTTTCGCGGGAACAGGCAGTATTGCTACTTAACAAGAAGTGCAAAAGATCGACAACAGTGATTAGATAGATAAATATCCTAGCAGAACAGAATATAATGCTAATATTGGCCCAATAATGGGACAACCACTATCGATATTCGCCGTCACTGGCCCATTATTGAGGCAATGGGCGCATTCAACGGACTAAGGTAGCATTAAGCGCTGAGAGAACATTTTAATCATATTGGTTGCTACTTATTGGCAAATCAATAAGATTCAAGTGCTCTCTCACCGTTTAGTTCTCCCTTAGTTCGTTGAATGCGCTCAATATTGGTCCGATATTCTGTGTAGCTAGGATAGTCATTCGATAGATAGGTAGAATTATCAGGACAAACTTTGGAGGTAGTCCATGTCCATGTCAATAAATGTCTAAAAATGCGTAATTTGGATTAGAGGCACGTAAACGTGGCACAACGTCATTGAAAATAATTCTCGTCACATATCAAAAATAATAAAATATGACGTGTAACCTTAGCAAACTATAATGAAAATTGTGCTTGAGAATTGAATCTGTGTCAAAGGATATGACTGGAAAATGTAGAACAGGGTTGATATATATGTATGAGTATGTCTACTGTGACATGTGAATTTCTTAACCAGAAAATTATTACGTGACGAAACCGCTCTACACTGTGAACTTTCGATTATGAACTTTGCTTAAGTATATTTCTTACATACAACTTCCATGGTAGTTTACTTACTCAACCTGTCGTTGGTCAATATTTGTGGAAATATTACATAATTCTTGAAAATGTACTTGGTGGAGGCACTAAAGACATCGTCAATAGTGAGAAGCTTTACCTTCTTTTTGAAAAATTCTCAGTTTGATACCACAATATGGACATATTGACTGAAGTATTACAGGGTTTCCTTATTCACAACAGGCGAATGCCAAGACGACACCCTCTGACCAACTTCCTTTCCAGATCCTCTCATAGTCTGAGCCAAAGATGCCTAAAAACCAATCATAGAATTGAATTCTTTTCGGAGAAATTCTTCGTCCAATTAGAAAGTTCATAAAGTTTGTCGCAAAATTAACATACTGCGAGAAGTATATAAATAATCCAGTATGTTTTCATTCTTTGTAAGACTCTAATAACATGCTGTATCACGACTTGGCCTTCATCCAACACACAGAAAACGGAGAATAAGTGTCCGGGTGCTAAATTGACAACATTATAACTCTTCACGATCCCGAGAAAACATCACAAAATACAACTCAATAAGAACTACCAGTTTAGCATATTATGAAGACTTACTTTAAAAAAAATATCTGAAATAATTATATTTAACCAAGAAATGTTACTTTTTTCTCTTGTATATGTTGTTCTATACTTGTAAATAATTTTGTTGGTAGAAGAAAGGATCGAACAATAATTTGGTTGTTATTCAGTACTACTATTGTATCGACCCAATAAATTTTCACATTTCGTCGTCTGAGAATTGTAAGCCTCTAACAAAATATGATTTTAATGTTAGATATAATCTTATAATTCTCAGCCGACGATTTGCTGACATTCTTAAAGAAATTTCGAAATAGCAGCATCGTCTTTGACAAGTGATTTGATTGACATTTCGGCACAGTTCATCAGTCACAATTGAGTGTCCTTTTTCGACGAATCCTTAAGTTATTTTAAGAGCTTTGAAGTTCATTAAATTCTTCACTAACAATCCGTTAAATTATTAACGAAGATTGATGAAACACACCAAATAATTGACAGGAAAAAAAATTGCAGTTAGTTCTCAAATCGTAAAAGATTCATTTGAAAGTATAACTTCAGTTCGAAATGAAAACAAAAATAAACAAGTAGTATTTTTTATTTGTACGTTGTTAAAACCTGTAATGCCTTCTCGTGTGGTTTAACATATAAAGGCAGACATTAAGAAAAAATGCAGATGTATCGACGTTAAGTCATCCTTTTACTACTAGGGGAAGCTTTCTAATCGACTCTCCTTTGTTTCTGGGTAAAGCAAAGTCTTGTAGTAAAATAAATTGATCGTTTGCTTTCAAGAATGTCGCGAATATCGTTTTGCCTACTCCATGACAATTACAAAATATGTATTTACAATCCCTAGCTTTTATTCATATGTTACTATGGTACCTACATTTATTTATCCCTTTTCCTGCTATTTTAGGAACTAAACCGAATACACAACTCACGGAATGCATGAGCTCATAAATCACTTAGTACGGTACACCCATTAATGGAAACAATGAAACTGGGTGTTAGCAATGATTCTTATCAAAGTATTCTTTTATTTCACATACGCTTTTCAACTATCTCACTTTGATATTCGGATTACACCTCCATTTATGCCTTTGTAAGGTCGTAAAAATCTCTTCACCGCTAAATATAAATGCACTGACAATATTGATCTTGCGCCTAAAAGCTACGACACATTACGTCTGTTCTTGCGCCAGAAAAAAAACTTATATTTTTTGTTTAGCGACAAGAAACTAAAGAAGAGAAAGGCGTGATGCGAACTGTTATGTTATGGCAAGTAAAACTTGGGATACGGATACCTAATTATATTTTAATGGTGTTAATGATCTAGTTTTAGTATAATGAAAGAATATTTCTGTAGTTGTTTGAATAAAGGAACAGATTCCGACAACTTTCTAAGTAGGAATTTCTTTCACATCGACAGGGAGTTTTCAGTCAGGATAAAGATTTTAATTATCGTGGAACCATTTAACATGATGTCTCACAATTCCTTTGTCAGCTTTCATTCAAGTAGATAAGGAGTTGATGAAATAATTATCCACATACATAAATATGCATTGGTCTTTCTATTGTCATCATTAACTTTCCTAGATCTGGAAAGAAGCACAAGACATTATATCAAAACTTATACTAAATTGCAGTTCCACGTTCGTGCATGGGTACAATACAGGAACAGCTTTGATTATTATATGTGATATCTTACATGAAACTGTTAATCAACTTGCCATGTTAGCTAAGCTTCTAGATTTAACTACGGCTTTTGATAGAGTGAAACTGCATTAATTATATAAGATATCGGAACGTTATAATTAACAGCATCTAATAGCATGGTGTTCCCAATTGTTAAATACTAAGCGAATGCACGTATACGGGGCGGATTCAAGTCGCCGCAAAACTAGTATCTGTAATTTTTTAACATTTGTATTTTAACATGAGATTTAGAAGTATCCATGAATGTTAGTTGCCTTTTAGGATTACTATAGGAAATTAGAAAAATCAATTATCATCAATTCTAACCAGAACGCTTTATTAAGATTGCACGAAGTATTGAAGAACTTGGCTGTTGTAGCTCAATTCATAGATCGTTGACTTCGCATTCGAGTGGTTCTGGATTCGATACGATCGTCCAGCGATAATTTTTCAGGACTGTTCTTCAGTCTCACCAGGCAAATTCAGAAATGCAACCTTGCACTCAGGCTCCGCATCACTCCTTCCCTCATCCTTTCCATTACCCCAATCCCAGTCTGAACCATAGATGTCAAAAGGCCATAAATAAATTCAATTTACGAATTAGATGCTTTGGGTATTGTTCAGCGATCCTACCTCCACTCCTTCTGAAGAAGGCTAAGGATCCATATTTTAACTCACAATTCTGGTAACATACCACTTTCAAGAAGTCAGCAGTGACTGGCGATATTCCAACGACAAGAGATGTTTCTGGCTGCGACAAGTAATAACATAATTAGTGTTGATTCAAACACAGAGAAGGAGATCAGAAAAAATATAAAGTATTAAGCGTCCTTCACTTTCCCCGTTCTTCAAGCTTAATTTATTTGTCTTCACCTAACGATCTCCTAAACATTTTTTTTATAATAAAGAAAACTATCTTCCATTTAAGCCTTGCTTTGATGTATATGTTGGGCAAACTCTAAGAAAAAACTGACGAAAACAAGGGTAATGAAACTAGACGTCCCGGAAGCAGATGACGCACAGCACTGTAATTTCCTTGCCCGCCTCTATCTTCTGACAGCGTATTTGGGCAAGGCTAATTATTTACAAGTCATACCTTCACGAAGGGGACGTAGTGATAAGTACGCCTTAACTACCAAGGTGCGGTATGTGATACCGCTCGTACACTTAAAAAATGCGTCCCTCAGTTAGTAATTGACTTTGTGTTCCGTCCGCACATGTACCTTTCATTCATGATCTACCCTACCCACTGCTATGTTTAGATACCAGGTAACTGACGTTAAGTGCTCATCACGTGATCAAGCAGTATAACGTACCGGACCTCTGGTGTACGTGACAAGTTTTGTAGTTGTGAAACGCCCCCAACCTAAGATCCTAAAAGGGGATCACACAAACAAATAGGGTCGCCAAGAGCCTAGAGTACCCACGCAACGCATCTAACCAAAACTCTAGCTCCAAACATTTTCTACACCCCAGACGAGCGGCGCAGAAATGCCTTCAAGATTTAAGAATATCTGGGAAAGAGGATTCCAGATCCTTGTGATCGCTGTAAAAATAAATAATTTAGATCGAGGGAGGAAATACCGGTAAGGTGACACCTCCAATCGTTTAATTAGATCGTCAGTTCATACTCTGAAGTACCAGTTGGTTCAGATTAGCGACAGATTAAGAAAGAAAACGTAAATCTTTACTTGGGAAATAATCTCAAACGATAATACGCATAACGACTCATATAGTACTCATACTGTGTCTTTACTCACTTCGAAGTCTACAGGGTGGTCAAAA
>JAGDQP010035276.1:0-19671 GCA_022664845.1 Lepisma saccharinum
CTAGGGTACAGTTCCCAGCTGGAGCCTGATTGCGATAAAGGGGTGCGCCCCAGCGAGGCCATCTTGGAATTCTGGGGGCAGCGCCCCAATGAGGCGAAGCGAGTATATACATTACACAAGTGTAAAAAGCTGCGAAATACGAGCAAAAGCACCAGGGGTGCAAACTGTCCAGTCAACTCCTTCAACCTTAAAAAGTGGTGAAATGGAATATGGATGAGCCTAGTTCCTCGCGCCAACTTCCAATACTCCTGCGTGTCCCACCAAGTTTTACTCGTCACAAACGTTAGCACTGCCAGGAGCATGTTATACAGGCATAATGTGGAAGTGTACCCATTCGGACGCAGCGCTCTGGAGTATGAGGGAACATCTGCATCATGTGGCGCAGTGCACTGCAGATTCTGGTTGTGATAAGAGGACGCAGTTCCTCCAAACTCCTCAAGTTCGATGCGCGGCCTGCCGTGGGATTCTTGACGCAGCGACGGGAGCGAATCGAGGGGAGTATCAACACGTACGGCAGTGCATGCAGCCGAGTTCCGCGTGTCACAAAACCTCAGCATGCTATACAGGAACAAGAGTTTATTGCGAAATCAGCGATTTTGAGGTTCTGTAAGAAAAAAGATGTTAAAAATTGGAATATGAAATTTCGAAGTATGACGGTATATCATCACTAGTAGATTACAAAATATCTACAAAGACATAATTTTGAATCCAGAATGGTTGACTTCATAATCCATTTTCCAGAACGTTTGAACTAGGGATACGAAATTTGGCATAAAGGTGTATTAACAAGAGCAGTTTAGGAATAATTTACATTTTTGAAAAAGTTGTTAACTTGTATCAAAATGGCCGCACAAAAACTTTTTCCACACCATTCGAGCTATAGAAGCGAAATTTGGTATGAAGGTGTACCATCACAAGTAGGTAACGGCAATGTAAGAAAACTTTTTAAAAATCGCTTTCTTTAATTCAACATAGCCGCCCAAATACCATTTTCCAAACCACTGGAGCTAGAGAAACGAAATTTGGTATGAATGTGTACCATCACGAAAATGTTTCAATAAATGGGTCAAACCACCGCTATGAGCGTCCAGCCCCCGAGGCGATATGGGAAAAGGTCTGCACAGCATGCGGCGCTGTCCCCAGAAAGTCTGATCACAATAAAGGGGGCGTAGCCCTAAAAATTTGAAGCTGGGGCGCACACGGAATTCTGGGGCAGCACACCCAGCGAGGCGAACCCAGTATATATATACACGTATAAAAAGCTGTGAAATCCGAACAAAACACCAGATGATGTTCGAGCCTTAGGGTTGGTGGTGGTGGATTTTAGGGCCGCCAGCAGGAAGCAAATTTGCTGTATCATCACAAGTAGGTTACAATGAATATGGCAAAGCTTACCTATGTTTCAATAAATATCTCATTCCCACGGGTGGTGTGTATGGGAAAAAATCTGCAACATGGAAGCACAGTGTCCTGGAGAGTGGTTACGATAAAGGGGCCTAAGTACCCAAAAACTCGAAGTTGGGGACGCAGCCAGCTACGGGGGGCGAGGACCTAAACGAGGCCGAGCGAGCGAGTATATATATTATACACGTACAAAAAGCTGTGAAATCCGAACAAAAACACCAGAGGTGCAAAAAGTGGAGCCAAGTTCTTTAGCCCTAAAAAGGTGTGAAATGGGAGACGGATGAGCCAAGTTCCTTGGTGACAGGACTTGGCGAGAGCTGGCAAAAGCCTTAGGGTTGGTGGCGGTGGACGTAGTGGGTTTTAGGATCCCCACCACCCTTATAGCTTGAGGATCATGAACCTTGCCACCTTGCGCCAAGTTCCTTTGTTCCTGTTACATGCTGTCACCAAGGAACTTGGCTCATCCGTCTCCCATTTCACACCTTTTTAGGGCTAAAGAACTTGGCTCCACTTTTTGCACCTCTGGTGTTTTTGTTCGGATATAGTTTTACACACTTCATAGCATCATTTATTTTTAAAAGAAAAAATGTGATAAGGTTTCACATGCTTCACATTCGTGTATGCACATCTGTATTTCCGTTGTCATGTTTGACATGTCTACGCTAACCTCATCTACACATAAAAATAACACAAATACGAAAGTACAGTGTATTTCCATTCTGAATTTCTGTTCAGATTTTTTCTGTTTATCTCGAAACTTTTCTCTTGTAACGTATCCCCGTTTAACAATTAGCGTCTCAATTGTTACTGAAACATGTTATTGAAACATCTGTATTACGTTCAGACGCTTCTTGGCATATATAGTTGACACTGGATCTTCATTCAAGATTGTGTTGCTGCAATTAATACAAATTATTGGATATGACAGATGGATTAGATCCATTTCCAAAGCGTTACGACTAATTAATTTTACTATTACGCATCCAATATGAGAGATTACTCTACGCGTGTTATCTCAAGAAAAATTATGTTAATTCAATTTTATAATTTTCGGTTGCAATTTATAGTATCAAATTTTAGAAGCAAGTGGTATCGTTGGGAAGATTATCAAGTCAGGTGATAGAATGTACTTAGATGATAGCATATAATCCACCCCATATAATAGACTTGCTTATCAAAAATAATGAGCAATTAAATCTATAATAGTAATACTAAATTACAGTAATAAAATGTATTCACTCCCGTTAATCTGATTATAAACGAATAATATAATCGTACAGTGGTAGTGGCTGTGGTGGAGATTCATATAGTTAGAAATTAACCTCCATGTTTTAACTATATCAAAAATGCCATTTTATTATAATTTGCATAATGATGAGGCTCAATTATTTAAACGTATATGCACCTCATGTGAAAACGTTTAGACTACATTTGCTTATAACTTGTGGTTATTGATTAGGACTCAAGCGAAGCTTTTATACGTTCACTTTGTACTTTTTTGTGATTAAAGTCCTGTGAGGTTTCTGGAACGATGATCCCCAATGCTCGGACAGTGGAAGTGATTCTTGTGAAGAAGGTTTGTGGAGTAAGATATTAGCGAAAAATTGTAGTTACCACAGTAAAAGTACTCGGAGAAAAATATATTTTCACGAATTACGTAGGAATGGCTGAAACTAATCTATTCTAACTCGTTATCCTGATAAAGTCAACAATCCCCCATGTTTTAACTATAACAAAAATTTCACCTTATTATCATTCTGTGCTAACGAGACAATATTATTAATACTTGCATTCGTGCCTGATATGACAACGTTTATACTAATTTTCTTCAAAATTGATGTAATTGCACAAGATACGACCCTCAATATTTTACCAACTCGCAATCTCAAACTACTAAAATTTTCAATAGTAACGATACTGCATTATAACACACATAGTCGACCATTACGTAATCTTTGACCTTATTACAATACTATAGCATTTACCGCTTCCGCTTCCATGGCAACTAGACTGAATTATTATACATATATTCGATCATTACCTCAGTATAACTGATTCGATTGCAGCAGAAATATACTTAACGATGCAGGGAATCACCCTTAAGGATCTAATCGTACTAAAATGCCAAACATTTACCGTTTCCATGGCAATGATACGCACTTATTATAGACTTATTTGAGCACTAGGCCTACGTAGGTACAATTTATCTTATTCAGTATAAATTTAACATGCTGGTGTACGAAAATATTCTTAATGATTTAACCAGATTATAATGTTATAATATTAATCGTTTTCATGGTAATGATACTCAGTTATTAAATATTTGGATCTTTATTGCAGAGTTGGACGCCCAGACCATATGGACTTGCATCCGTGAATAGGAAGATTTCCTCTTTTGGATTAAAAATATAATTCTTATTACAATCTGTCACTAATTGTTTGATGTGTTCAAATTGATCCTGGTGTTTCTCAGTCCAGTTCCAACGGACGTTCTTTTGTAGCCATTCATATAATTAATGTGCATGAGTAGCCATGTTGGGAATGTTTTTGAAAATAATTGGCCATACCAAGAAAAGAGCGCAATTGAGTAATGTTCTCAGGCCTAGGACACTGCATTTTTGCTTTTTTTATGTTTTTCAATATTCTTATATCCTTGCGATGAAAGTTCGTGGCCAAGATACTCTATTTTATCTTTGAAAAATTAACATTTATTACCATTTACTTTAATATTTAAAAGATGAAATTTGGCCAACAATGACTTGGTTTTGATATAACAGTCTTCTACACTGTTACCCCCAATGATGACATCATCTAGAAATGTCTGAGCAAATAGGAATTCTGTTAGTACATTATCCATGAATTGTTGGAAGATATATGGACTTGTAGCTAACCCAAACGGCAAGCGTTTCATTTTATATAGTCCCCACTGAATATTAAGGGTTAATAATTTACTAGAACATTCATCTAATTCAAGCTGTTGATATGCTTGACTTAAGTCCAAAACTACATAAGTCGTTGATTTTTGTAATTTGTGCAATATATCTTCCATAACAGGCAGAGGGTAAAATATACGTTCAAGGCACTTGTTTACCGTTACTTTGTAGTTCGCACATATCCTTATATCTCCAGATTTTTTTGGGACAACTACAATTGGGGTAGCCCAATCTGAGTACTTAATAAGCTCTAAAATTTGTTGGCTTACCAATTTGTCTAAAGCTAACTTAACTTTTTCTTCCAAGCTATATGGAACACGATAAAAGTTTCGAAACGCTGGTATTGCTGATGGCTTTATCCTTATATTTACTTTATAATTGGAGACTGGTTTGTTTATACGATCTGAGAATACTGTCTCAAATTCTTTTAGAAAATTTGATATTAATGATTCTAAATTTTTGTCATTAGTTGTAGATACTGTATCGATAGTTAACGATGTTGATGAAACAAATAATTGTCTCCAATTAGGCCAAAAGAAATTCAAACCTGGTCTTCCTAATATAACATATTTTGATTTGTTTGACATTACGAAGAATGGCAATAATGTATGCCTCTGATCGATTATACATTCTAAATTAACAGTTCCTATTACTTGTAAAGTATTGCCATCAGCAGTGCATAATTGTTGTACTGGATAAATCGTAACCGTATGTGCTAGTCTGTTTAGCATGAAATCCGATATTACGTTAGCGCATGCACCGCAGTCTACCTCGATCCAAATTTCATGGCCATTAATGTGCATTTTTCTAATGCAAGGAGCACTATCTAAGTTGTCAATACTATTTATACTTGGCTGTTCTACCTTATAATTATGTAACAAAAAGTTATTTAGGCTACTATGCCCAGATAATTTACCTTTTATTTTAGATGTAGCTACCTGCCACATACATTTTACATTAATGTAAGTCATGTCTTAACTTTTGCACCATAGGTTAATTTGTTTCCACATGCTGATCATTTGTAAAAACGTATGTTCAGTACCAATATTACGTGGATTCAGATCGTGATACTTGTTCGCCACTGTAATAGTGTAAATAGGGAACCGATTTAATAATTCTGTCGTGTGAGATTAGTTTCTTACGCTCGGGGGAGTATTTATTACCCATCCCCTGACTTCCATATTTCAAACAATAAGTACTGTTACTGATTTATGCATTGAACGTATATTTCAAAGTAGCTATATGATATTCACATATGGTAAACTAGCAGTAGGTAGAACAACACTCATGAATGTCCTTGTTGACATTCTTATGCCAGTAAATTGCCTTCGCATAACCCAATTCAATAAAAAAACAAGTGTAACGTAATTTGTTTACCTCCATGAATTATAGCTCACAACATTTGATTATCTTCATAAAGGTCATAGCTAATAATCCTTAAACTTGAAGTTTGATCAAGTAATAATCGTAGATACTAATTCCGTACATTTTTCAATATGATACATAAAAAGAAAAAACATCTGCACTAAAAATCAAAGGAAGGCAACTGTTCTGGTTAACACTATTTTGACACAAAATCCTGAATCACCCATCGAGTTAGAATTGCTAAATATTTAATCATTTTATCATAACAGGAATATAAAATTTAAATACTCTGCGGGCTGAAAATGTTGAAGGTACCGGTATCAGAATGCTAAAACCCTTGTTGTTTTCATGGTAAATGATACTCAATTAATAAACATATAGTTTGGTATGATGAAGGAGTGATTTATCCGATTTCAGCCAAACATGACATAGTGGTGTACAGAAATATTATTAACGCTTTAACTACGTTACAATGTGAAAAAATGTAATGCTTCTATGGCAAGGAGACTCAATTATTAAACAGGTGTGGGGGTTAAAACCAAAAGCTACAATCTACACTCCAGCAAATTTTACAGGAGAGCCAAAAGCAATTTTAAGGGGGTAAATATAATAGTATATTCGTACTTCTTTCCTGTTTTTTCTAGACATAAGACTAGTATATACACAAAGAATTAGGGCTTTACATTCAATTTTTAAATAGTTACAGGGTGTTTCTGTTTGGAGATTGTTGGCTTTGTTTCTAAGATTGAATTTTGCTGTTTTTGCTACTAAGAACTTGTTAACTTTTAGACTGACTCTTAATAATGTCTAACTTTTAAACACATTTCATAAACTATTAAAGGATAGATTGTATGTTAGCGTTGCATAAAAAATAAAGCTAAACCATTAGGAAAATAATAAGTGAGGCACAGTTTAAAAAGTAACTTATCTTTAATGCTACAACGTATAAAATATTTTTGTTTTATGTAAAAACTTTTGTACATAGTTTTGTGAAGTTAGTTAACTTTAAGACAGACATTTTCAACCTAAAAAAATATTTATTGTGATTGTCAGCTTCTGTTTAGCGACATTCCATTTCCAATTAATATGGACCTCTAAGTTCATTCCAACTAAATGCAATGATTTTTAGGGCGATTCAGCCTCTTCTTTGCATTTCTAGGCGGTACAGGAGAAATGCCATCTTCTAAGTCAGGTTCCATTACACTTTAACTTTTAAAAAGCTAACAATATTAACATATTTAAAGGAAACTTAGCATTTCACAGTGTAAAATACAATATCCATCCACACAGAAAACAAACACTATTAAATATTAGCAGCAGGCGGTTATAAGAGGCGCAGGTCATTTGACTGAATCGAACGCTCCGTTTGGTGGAACTGAATTTTGCTGTTTTTCAGATTCAGAAAATGAACTTGTAGTTTGCAAACTTTGCTTCTACGGCTAATTATTAACGGCACTTATGCACTTTGGTGGGGCAAATTGTAGACAGATGAACTTAGATCCTCCAATGAAGAAAAATTTGCAGTAAACTACCTCGATATGAAGGGTTGCCAGAGCACCAAACATATGAATGTATAAAATTACTTATTCCCCCACATAGGGAGAAAATTAATTAACCCTGTAGCTACTTGCAGAAAATTATAATTATATTATTACTAAATAATTCCTTGCTTACATAAATGTAGCATTATTATTATTATTATTGAAAACTAGTCAACTCTCGTCGTATGAAGGGCTGGAAGTGCAGCAAACATTGAACAGGAAAGTATATACAAATACTCTCAAATCTAGCGAGATTTTTAGAAGGTAATTGAAATGTAGATACTTGTAGAAACGATATCTTACTAAGTAATATCTAGTGCAAATATGATTGTATTGTTATTATTAATAATGTTATTTAAGGCGCTTGTACAATATCTTCACTGATGTTGCATGTGGCCACCCCAATAGCAGCGCAAGAAGGACTAGCGGTGTCCTCACCCCGGGTCCAACCTGCCGAAGGGCCTCTGCTAGTCGCCGGCATAAGCTAGCGATGGTGCTTGGTAACGCAATGGCTATGCCGTTTCAAGACTCTTACTTGTGCGCTCGACTGTAAAGACTGACAAGCATGTCTCTCAGTGATTCATCCAGACCCGTCCACCAGTGGAGGGTGTCATTTCCCGAAATTCTCGAGAGCACCCCCAAACTGAATTTTACGATCCAAACTCGATACAAACCGTGCAAAAACACCACTTACACCCTCCCAATTTTGACTGTACACCCCGCAAACTTAAAATCCTGGCAGAATCCTTGACGACTCTGCACAATCTGAATAACCTTTCTTATATACATGTTACGGCGAGTGAGCGGGAAGATATATGTCTTAGCAAGTGAACCAGCGTGGGGCCCCAGTTTTCCCGCGTGGCTCGCAATACGAGGAATAAGATATTCTGGCCAGAAGTTACAACAACCACCAAGATAGTGTATATTAATCATGGGTAGTCATACAGGAACATTATAGATGGCAGGAAATGATGTGTGATTAGTAGTATTTTTATTACGTCCTCGCTTATATATATTAAAGACCGCATATGATATTATAAGTAGAAAGAAATATTAATTAATATCAGTGATATTTAACGTCACAGAGAACAAGAAAACAATAAGTATAAAGCAATAATAGGGGCGTGTGAAGATATTTAATGTAAGCTATTGTACCAGGTGTATGCATAAGTTGTTTCCGATTTAACTAAGAGATGGCGCCAGCGAAAAGTACGCAGCGTATTCATTTGACACATACGTAATTTTCTTCGTCTGACATTAAACTACAAACACACACAAGTTGAGTCCGCCAAACACTAGCGTCTTTGTTTTATCGTTCAGTGATCATGTTGCAATTTGTGCCTGAAAAAGAACATTTGCGGCACGCATTGCTTTTCTTATTTAATCAAAAAATAAAGCATGTTGAAAGTCAACGTGTGCTGGTAGAAACATATGGTTAACACGCTCCATGGGTTACAACATGTGAGAAATGGTTTCGACAATTTAAAAGTGGTGATTTCAATGTGAAAGACAGAGTGCGATCTGGTAGATCACAAAAATGCGAAAACGAGCAATTGCAGGTGTTATTGAAGAATGACCCAACTCAAACTCAACAGCAATTGGCAAAAGCATTAAATGCGTCACAAGAAACAATCAGCAGACGTTTACAAGCAATGGGGAAGATCAATAAACTGGGTAAATGGGTCCCACACGATTTGAATGAACGTCAAATGGAAAATTGCAAAGTCACTTGTGAAATGCTACTTCAACGAAACGAAAGAAATTCCTTTTTGTATCGAATTGTGACGGGTGACGAAAAATGGATTTATTTTGAAAACCCGAAGCGGAAAAATCGTGGCTTTCACCTGGCGAAGCCGGTCCTTCAACACCAAGGCCAAATCGCTTCGGCAAGAAGACCGTGCTTCGTGTCTGGTGGGACCAGAGCGGTATTGTGAAAGGTACCTTGAAATCGCTTGGATGGGACATCCTTCCGCACCCGCCGTACTCCCCAGACCTGGCGCCATCTGACTATCAGCTCTTCGCATCAATGGGGCACGCGCTCGCAGAACAGCACTTCAGCAATTTCGAAGACGTTAGAAAATTGCTTGACGAATGGTTTGCCGCAAAAGACAAGTAGTTTTTCTGGCATGGTATGCATTAATTACCTGAAAGATGGGCGAAATGTGTAGAAGCCGATGGCCAATATTGTGAATAAAACAAAATTAATTTCCCTTGAAAATTACGTGTTTTCTTTACCACAAAAACCGGCAAAAACTTATGCATACACCTGGTATGACTTGGCAAACAGAGTTATCGGTAGTTGCAGAGTAGCGTATAGTTTTTGTACGCTTACATGTTGAACAAAATGGTACCACAATTTTATTAGGAAGTTATCTCTTGTGGTTCCTCTTCGTGAACTACCGAGAGGCCACTCCGATAGCTCTGTTGCCTTCAGCAGCGACGGAGTCGGACACCGAGGTCTCTTTTGCCAACGAGTGGAGTCCGTGCGTGTCCTCTCCGGGAGGATACGGTTTTGGATAGAGTGTCTCTTAGAGGTCTGAGTGAGGACTGACATTCCCTTAAGAGCCTGCCAGGGCCTCGATGGAGCTGCCTCCTCCCCCATGGGGAAAGAAGACAACTGCCCTGGAAGAAGAAAAAAGAGAGAGTTGAGAGACATCCGGTAGTGGAAGAAAAACGCCGATGAATGCTAGCAATCTCGAGACGCCCATACAAGTGGGGAATGATACACAGAGAAGTGCTAAGCACTTTTACAAGGTCCGATGTGCCAGATGCGATAACATCTGCCACGTAGACAGGATGAAATGAGGAACGGGTGTCTGAAGGGGGACAGTTATGTAGGGACTGTCAGGAGATATTACCAGACTCTGGAATCAAGGAGGAAATAAATTCTGTAAATTCTGGAGAAGAGGTGTTTGTAGAGAATAAGGCGATGGCACAGGGTTGGATAAAAGAAATTCAGCGGTGCATTGAACAAATTGCTCGATGCATGGAATTAAAATGGAGCGAAATATTCTAAAGAGAGGATACAACAAAAATGGAACAGGATATTCGACATCTGGAAGAAACAGTAGAAGAGAAAATGTAGTGAAATAGCACTTGGAGAAGATGGAACGCAATACCCACAGTATTGAGAAGAAAGTGAGTAATCTGAAAGACAGATTGGAGACGAGCGATGACAAATAGCGAATGTGACTCAATATATGTCGAAACTAAGGTGTGAAGTACATGAAATGGCGAGAATGATGAAGGAAGTCATACCGAAGGTGAAACACAATGTTGAGACACTAAGGGAACGCTAGAGATAGCAGGGCGCGAGAGTTCAATCTATAGAGGAGGAGCAGAAGTCTATAAAGGAGAAAAAGGACCTTATTCGTCCTGAATTAGAGGGAAAATAGGAGAAAGATATCACAGGACAGAAGCTGAGATGGAAATAAAAACAAATAACGTAAAGATAGAAATGAAATGTGAGATTAATGAAGTAAAGATTACGATTGAACGGATGTCCAAGAGACAGCGGGAGGCGAATGAACAATGGGGACAGCGTGTAGCAGTCCTCGAAAGTCAGGTTGCTTCAATGTCGACACCAGGTGACGGAGCCCTGGGGGAGGAGATACAACTGGGGAAGGATCCTGTTGTCGGCCATCAAGAGAAAGGGAAAATGTCATTACCTCAAAGACGCCTGAGGAAGAACGAAGTTTGAAAAGTGCTAGGCATCCTTTGAGTCAGGATAAAGGAAATGATCATTCATGTGTAGAAATTGTTGAACGATCATGACATGCTACATGTGTCGGGGTGAAATCTGACAGTGAGAGAATAGAGAATATTCAGATCAAAGTATCGGCAGCCTGATTTTGTAGATGATAGTAATAATTATGAGACGTGTAGGTGTAAAAGAAGGAAATAACAAGGAAATAGAAAAGAGAGTATCAGGGGGTTGATACAAGGAGGAATCGAAGAACTCACATTGATTCTAACATCCGCTTATCAGAATTGCGCCCTTGTACGATGTACTCCGCGAGTCGTGAGCGAAAGCTTTCCTCGACCAGTTTCAAAGTGAGGCCGCATAAGTGGGTATACAGCGTTGTCAGCGGACACAGATTCTAGCGATTGTTCTCAAGGGAGAAGCTTTCCTGGTTGAAATCCAATAGAGATAAATCTGAAGATTTTGAAAGTTTTCGAAAGTTATTTCGTCGTTATTACCATTCCGAGAATATCACATGAGCAAATTTTTCTTGGGTTAAGTCAACATCGTATAGTCCGTGTCACGATGGAAATCAGGAAAGTTTCGTGAAAAAAGTAGAGGACTTGTATCTGAACCCCCTGATGACAAGACAACGAGAATGGACCCTACAACATACTTTCCAATATCCAATGACCTCCTGAAGAAGAATTTAAGTTGGGGAGACAAATGCCCTTTGAGATGTGCGTGTTGTGACCATATGTCTATGTTTGAACTATAGCCCCTAAGAATCTAGTTGCAGAGTATTATTATTCTTTCAGGTGGGGAACTTTCAAGATAACCCAAGAGAAAGATGCAGAAGACGCTCGTATAAGCTCGTGGATTACTCTACTCAAACTTGAAGAGGTGAGCATCCGTAAGGCTATCAAAACCGTCGGTCATATAGCCCATGATCAAAAGGCAAAATCCAAAAATTTCATATACAGGAGTTATCAGCTATGGTTAAGTGGAATACCTAAATGTTGTCCTCCAGAACTGCAGGACAAAACCTATAGGGAATACGCTAGACTTCTCGAGACTATGGAGTGACGTGTCTGGCATCACTATGAAGACAACTGGAGTCATGAATGTATTCCCCGACCGGTATAAACGCTACCGTATAGTCCCGGACTCAGGAATGTTTCCGCAGGTGGAACTGGGATCCCAGAGGGAGACAGGGTAATTTTCACAGAAGATATCCCATAAAAGGATAAGAGAGGAATCCACACCATTCATGAGTTGGACCAAGGGAAGAAGCCGGTGGTCAAGAGGATAAAGCCACGATCTCATGATGCTGGGCAAGCCTGTCAGAGAGCAGTACCCCTAGTCCATAACAAGCGTAGAAAGAAGAAAAACAAAGGTGTGAAGCATCGACTATATTGTGATAAAAAGAATTGGCGTCAAGGTGGAGGTGATCAACTTTGAAGAGACAATCTATATGAATGTACCAGCGATTAGTGCAGTGTCTGATAAAGGTGGTTAGTGCCTTATTATTACCCTGTGTTTTGTGTAAAGCATACAAGGGAAAAAACCTATTATTCTCAGTGATAGGTCATTGGCCAATGGAATTAAGATTGGTGGGAAGTCTATCGAAAACAAGAGCGGTCCAAAGTTCGGAGCCCGTACCAGGGCACAGTGTGATAAATGACGAATCTAGCAGGACGAAATTATTGAGGAGCTAGTTTCGAAACCAATATGCGTGAAATGTGACTGGTGAGCGTTTTCTGGGTCGTAGAATATAAACCAGTAAGTATTGACATCAGGGGCGTCTTGTGAGGGGGTATGAGAAGGGGGGAGCAATTGTCTACCTGAAACAGGGAAACTTGTTTCAATGAACGGGTTTTGGTAATAGAACAATAAGTGTGAGCTACATTTTTTTTACTATCAACTAATTAGCATACACAGTTAAAGATACAAATGGTTAAAAATTATCGAACAATTGTAAAGAAACTAAATGTTTGAAAGAATTGAAACTGAGAACGTAAAGGGTTATCGTCATCGAACGAATTAAGAGAATGTAGAATTAGAAGATTCCCTTAGCCTGTGTCATGTGACTTTTGCACCCTCTCACTCCGTTCTGCAGTTCACACGTTAGTAAAATATGTTCAAAGGAATGGAGAATGATATATATTACACTGTCCCTTAATTATCATCGCCCTGACAAAATGTATAATGACACGCCCTATCGACATTTATTAGAATGTGAGACAAAATTCTGTACATAATGAATTAGCATAAACAATGATAACTGCAATGTTGGCACCTCAATTATTGTGGCGCTTTCGTTCTACGATGCACAAAACAACATATAAATGTATTCACAGCAAGGAAAATAAAGAAAGCACTAAAATGGCTGTTAGGACATAATGAGAAACTAAGTAGGCTTGTGGGTCCTCAGAATCACATTCATCATCTTCTATGCATACATCGTCTGAATTCAAAGCAGGCAATGAAAGTAACGAAAGAACTTTACAAGTTATATGGCCGGTCTTCTTTTACGGTTTGCCTCTTAAACTGGCTATAAATGGATCAGAGGATATCAAATCTCTATGAATGAGATCTGTGTTGCTATCCATGCACACGTGAGATTTGTTCCTGTGAAATTCTATCGATACTTTCTAGTGTCTTTATTCCTTGCCTCTTGGGCTTCTTCCGAAAGTTGACCAATCGGAAGAATACAAGAGGCAATAACAATTTCCCATGCCACAAAATCTTATGCACGCTACTTGGCATGTGATACCATGCATAGTCTCGTAAGTACAAATGTCTAGTTTCTACTGCATACTGCTCAAAAACGTCCTTGTTAATGGAAAAAACACAATTGATGCATTCTAAAATTACATGAAAATGTTCAATGAGTTCAACATTAACACCTGTAATGTCAGGAGACAGTTCAGCATTTCTGAAAAATCTTCGCGCTGTATTACCACCATTCGTATTGCCTCCCTGTTGTGTAGGCATCTCAACCAAAAGGCTCATCTCAGTTCTAAATCTTTCTTGAATACAGTTTTTCCTACTAGCTAATTTATTTTTCATTTTGGGATCTATTACTCGCCACACGTTTACATCTAATCTATATGCAATGTGCAGTATGCATTCCATGAATGTAATGGTGATAAACCAAACTTCATTGCTTTCAGGTCAACTTGTTTTACCTGAATGACTTTGCCCTGATTCATCTCTTTAGCTGTGGCTGCACACAAAAAGCAACATTGAGAGGGTGAATATGATGACAAAGCACTACATATTTTGCCATATATCATACTAAGAACTAGGGAAGTATGCACAGAGAAATCCCTATTATTTATTGTCACACATGCAGGAGAGAGCATCTTAATTTGTTCTTCAATAACATTTACTTCTTTGGACACAAAATCAGGTGTTTCTTTTGCAAAAATAAATTTAATCGGTCGACAGCACCGAACTGACCCTGAAGTTGGATTTTGCCACACGATTTGCTTACTCATACTATCTTTGAAATATTTGGCACCATTGAAATACTGAATAAATTATCATCACATGCACTTTCACTTTGGAACCTTTGCTTATAACGCATCTGTTGGGAACCATCACATCGTCACTTCACAATAAAGTGAAGATCACTACAAGTTTCCGGTACACTTGCAAGCACTTCTTTCTGTGATGCACATACTCTTTGCACTGTGTGCTTGACCAAGGACTGCAAAGGAATTTCAGCTAAAAGTTTCCATGAATGTAACATTTGGGGGATAACATACACTCTTTGCTTGTTTCATAGCATTATAAGAGGGATATGAATTAGGAGCCACACTATCTTGTAACATAATGTATTATTGCGTTGAAAGATTTGCATCAACAATTATTTAGTGAAAGACCTTGATGTGCAGATATAGTCTTCCTTTTACTTTCATCATTAGACACTGAACTGCAGATCTTTTTTATACTTACCCCTCGACGAGGTGATGCTTCTGATAGTTCTTTCACTATAGTCGCAGAAGCCTTTCTGGCATCTTCGCGAAGCTTCATTTCCTCATCAGTAGATATTTGCTCCAAGCTATTTGACACGACGAAGTCTCTGAGCTTCCTTTTCTTGGTTTTCGCACAACATTCACTGAATGTCTTGGATGGCCTTCTGGAACAAACATATAGCTTGTCACTGGATGGAGAAGGTAGTAGCTTTTGAACAGTGTCTGGCAAACTTTTATTTCCACATAACCAGTCTGCATTCGATGTAAGGAACCTTTCACGGTGACGATGAGATTTGTCCCAAGGCTTCTTACAAATGCCTATAAACTCTTTTCAACATCATCAGAAAGGTGTTCGTCGCTGACTATTTTCGACACAAGCTCATACATCTCATCAAAACGTTCAGTTTTCCGGTGACGCGACCAAACATCAAATATTTCTTGCCAGGAGTTAGAGGACGCCATCCTGAATTTTTTTATAATTATTAGAAGCGCAAACATGCGCAGCATTTTTCTTCATATTTTTTTAGTACACATCGTAATGCATAGAATAAAATCAGTCTGACGTCTGTATACGACTGTATAAGAGACTTCCAGTCTACATTACATTAACGGTAATGTTAAATAAAACATGATTACATTGTTCAAGGTCAGGTATTATTACTGACTGTCCACAACCGTAAGACGCTGCCAGACGTACATATGAAACTTAGTTTAACAATACACAGCAACGTCACTCCAAACACAGTGCAATGTTTGAAGATAATACCTTTACTTTATGACCGTCACTTTCAACACTACACACCATGAGTTACTTTAGTAGACTTTGGAGCCTGTTTGCGACTTCCCTATTGCAGCTAATGGCAATTCTAATTATAGGTAGAAAGAAATAATAATTGATGTCAATGATGTTTAACGTGACAGAGAACAAGAAAACAATAAGTATAAAGCAATAATATGGGCGTGTGGGGAAATTTAACGTAAGCTATTGTATGACTTGGCAAACAGTGTTACCTGTAGTTGCAGGGTGTCGTAAGGTTTTTGAACGCTTACCTGTTGGACAAAATGGTACTACAATTTTATTAGGGGAATTGTCTCTTGTGGCTCCTTTCCGTGGGCTACCGAGAGGCCACTCCGATAGCTCTGTCACTTTCAGCAGCGACGTGAGTCGGACACCGAGGTCTCTCCAACGAGTGGACTCCGTGCGTGTCCTCTCCGGGAGGATACGGTTTTGGATAGAGTCTCTCTTAGAGGTCTGATAGAGTATTGATATTTCCTCTAGGAAGGCTGGCCTCTTGCGAATTGGTCTCTCCTCGCCAATAGCGAGAGGCTTTAGAGAAAAGGTCTCCTGGCTGGGCAATCAATTTCTCTCCCATATATTCTCTTGCGACCAGGAGGTCATACCCTGGAAGATCATCACCGCAGTACCAGGACTTCTTGGGATTTCCACTGGACTATGTACGTCCCGTGCAGGCCCCAGCGTTACGTGAGACTTTATCGTTTGATGTTCACTACTGGACAGGCTCGTCCATCTTGCTATCATCACCCTTGTAGCAGTTTGGAGTTCCTTGGGGCATCGTGGACTCGAGATAATTGTTGCTGGTACCCAAACACGGACTACGCGACTGTTATACAGTAGCAGTGTGCGCTCACGATTATTTTCGAGAACGGACCTCAGTTAACTTCACTTGCCCGGGCCACAGATTGCCCTATGCCGCCACTAGCCATTACTGGTAGAGCTTTGACTCAAAATTCGGAAAATCGTGTGTTCTCGTGGATTTTCAGTTTGGAGTGATGCAAATTTGGGAGGGTTTAAGCGGAGTTTGGCACGATTTCTTTCGTTTTTGACCGTAAAACAATTATAGTCGGAAAGGTGCTCACGAGGATTTGGTAGCGAGGCACTGTAGCTCAGTGGTAGAGCGTTGGCGTGGCATTCGGGCTTCGATCCCAGCGGTCGACCATCTCGACTGAGGTTTTTCCAGGCTTTTTCCTCAGTTACAACAGGCAAACGCCGAGATGACACCTCCAACATAGGTTCTGGCCAACACCTTCTCGAATCCTTTCCCCTCCCCTATCCCGACCTGAGCCTTAGATGCCTAAAGTTCATAAATAAAATTTACATTCAAATTCGAGGGGAGATAACAAGCTCCCAAAGGTGTCGGGCGGAATCATTGAATATCCAGGCTTCACTTTCGAAATTAGACATGACGCAACTAAAAATTTCATAACTTTCGCAAAATTGCCACATCTTCCTTAACAAACACATTTTAGGTCTCCGAGTCCAACTCTAGGGTTTCTAAAAAAAGAACATTTCTATTCGGAATCGAGAATGTTGAATTCAGAAATCCTGAATTCCAAAATTTCTGGTCATTCAGCCCAAAGTTCTTTAAAAAAAGGCTTGACATTAAAGTTCTACATGTGGCAATTCTGAAAGGCATTTTCTTCGATTGTACCAAATATGATTATACAGAAATTTTAGGACAGTTTACACTTATGAATAGATGACAGAGCGAAACGAATCCTTGAATTTAATATTTTGGTTTAGTCCGTCTACACATTTATAGCAGGAGGTATTACATAAATGTATTTAAGGCTACAAATATAAACTTTGTTATCTAGTAAACTAAACAGAATGAATAAAATCTTGATTACAGATTATATATCTGTTGGAAATTTTGTGGATGCTTTGATCAATATTTTCGTTCTAAACAAAATTCACATTACAGATATTTCCATCTAGCCACAAACATGATAATTTTATTTAATAATAATACATAAGTAGTTCTATAAACTTTTGATGAAGAAAATAATACATTAGTATGAAAACCAGCGCCTCTTAGATAGTTTAAGGCAGTCAAACGGTATAACAGTGTTCGCACGACAATTAAAAAAGACATTAAAGCAGATTACTGCCTCTTGGAGTTTGCAAACTTTGCTTCTAAGGCTAGCTTTCAACTATTAAAAATAAATGTTTCTGTCCTCTTTTTGCTACTACATAAGAGATTTACTATCTTAAAGTAGATATTTCAAAATCTCGGTATCTAATAAAATAGAGATTGCAGCTTTTGCTTTTAACCCCCACAGTTACATAAGATTGATCCCGAACTTCATATAATGATGTACCTAAACACTCTTAAGAATTTAACTGTATTCAAATTTTGAGCTGAGCCCTTATACGTTGAATCTGAATTTACAAGAAAAAGTCTCCAAGGATTCTTGACCGCACCAGTTTTGCACATTGGTAGTTGTTGCATTGGAGAAAGCTTAATCCGAACAAAAACACCAGAGGTGCAAAAAGTGGAGCCAAGTTCTTTAGCCCTAAAAAGGTGTGAAATGGGAGACGGATGAGCCAAGTTCCTTGGTGACAGCATGTAACAGGAACAAAGGAACTTGGCGCGAGCTGGCAACAGCCTTAAGGTTGGTGGCGGTGGACGTAGTGGGTTTTAGGATCCCACCACCCTTATAGCTTGAGGATCATGAACCTTGCCACTTCGCGCCAAGTTCCTTTGTTCCTGTTACATGCTGTCACCAAGGAACTTGGCTCATCCGTCTCCCATTTCACACCTTTTTAGGGCTAAAGAACTTGGCTCCACTTTTTGCACCTCTGGTGTTTTTGTTCGGATTTCACAGCTTTTTGTACATGTATAATATATATACTCGCTCGCTCGGCCTCGTTTAGGTCCTCGCCCCCCGTAGCTGGCTGCCGCCTTAACTTCGAGTTTTTGGGTACTTACGCCCCTTTATCGTAACCACTCTCCAGGACACTGTGCTTCCATGTTGCAGATTTTTTCCCATACCCACCACCCGTGGGAATGAAATATTTATTGAAACATAGGGAAGCTTTGCCATATTTATTGTAACCTACTTGTGATGATACAGCAAATTTGCTTCCTGCTGGTGGCCCTAAAATCCACCACCACCAACCCTAAGGCTCGAACATCAACTGATGTTTTGCTCGGATTTCACAGCTTTTTATACGTGTATATATATACTAGGTTCGCCTCGCTGGATGTGCTGCCCCAGAATTCCGTGTGCGCCCCAACTTCAAATTTTTAGGGTTACACCCCCTTTATTGTGATCAGACTTTCTGGGGACAGCGCCCCATGCTGTGCAGACATTTTCCCATATCGCCTCGGGGGCTGCACGTTCATAGCGCTGGTTTGATCCATTTATTGAAACATTTTCGTGATGGTACACCTTCATACCAAATTTCGTTTCTCTAGTGGTTTGAAAAATTCTTTGGGCGGCTATGTTGAATTAAAGAAAGCGATTTTTAAAAAGTTTTCTTACATTGCCGTTACCTACTTGTGATGGTACACCTTCATACCAAATTTCGTTTCTATAGCTCGAATGGTGTGGAAAAAGTTTTTGTGCGGCCATTTTGATCCAAGTTAACAACTTTTTCAAAAATGTAAATTATTCCTAAACTACTCTTGTTAATACACCTTTATGCCAAATTTCGTATCTCTAGTTCAAACGGTCTGGAAAATGGATTATGAAGTCAGCCATTTTGGATGCAAAATGATGTCTTTGCAGATATTTTGTAATCTACTAGTGATGATATACCGTCATACTTCGAAATTTCATATTTCAATTTTTAACATCTTTTTTCTTACAGAACCTCAAAATCGCTGATTTCGCAATAAACTCTTCTTCCTATATAACATGCTGACGTTTTGTGACACGTGGAACTCGGCTGCATGCACTGCCGTACGTGTTGATACTCCCCTCGATTCGCTCGCGTCGCTGCGCCAAGAATCCCACGG
>JAGDQP010035277.1:1130-19670 GCA_022664845.1 Lepisma saccharinum
CAGGATTCGATCCCGGGACCAGCTTCCCAATAAGTTGACCACCAGACCAAGCTGCCAGTTGTGGAGTGAACGCTTTTCGGTTTTACTAATAGTTCAAGGAGTTCTGAGCCTGCGCAACAGTGAGCGGAGCTTTGGAAACATGTGCTTTCCTGAAATGCTAGTCTCCATTTCTCCTCCCTCCTTATGGAATGGAAATGCCGGTGTTGGATAGTTATACTCAGAAACGTCATACTATGAGATTTATTGGATCAGAGAGAGGAAACGGAAATCAAAACAATACAATACCATAAATTTAAGTAGTGTTGGGAAAATAACATTACCATGGTGACAACAATTAACAAATATCAAAATATATTGGTATCTGTTTTTTAAAAGAAATGTGGGTTAATGAAAAAGATGGCTTTTTAAATTTTCTCCTATCGAATCAAGATCAATGTTGTTTTAGCTTTGTTTGCTGCTCTTCTAGTTATTGCGAGAATCCATTCGTTGATGTGCGGCCAATGGAAGCAATTCAATGGCGGACGACCTTGATGTAGACAAAGTTATAAGCATACTCATTCGTAATCAACCAACAAGCGTGGACTTTCAAGTGACTCAGAAAGAAGTTAAATTACTGTGTAAGAAAGCCATAGAGATTTTGTTGAGTCAGCCAATGCTTCTGAAGCTAGAGCCCCCTGTTAATATACTCGGCGACATTCATGGCCAGTTTTTAGATTTATTGAGACTGTTTAATTTGGGTGGATTTCCACCAGATAACAATTATCTATTCATGGGAGATTATGTTGATCGAGGGCCCCAGTCTTGTGAAACTATGTGTCTGCTTTTATCTTACAAGGTCAAATATCCAGAAAACTTTTTTCTTCTTCGTGGGAACCATGAAGATCTAAATCTCAATCGAATATTTGGATTTCTGGATGAATGCTTGGAAAAATTAGGCCGGAAGGTGTACAAATCATTCCTGAAATGCTTCAGATGTTTGCCAGTTGCAGCCATTGTGGGAACGAAGATATTTGCTGCACACGGAGGAATTAGTCCCTATTTGATGAATATGGAGCAAATTAATTCTTTACAAAGACCAATAGACATCCCTACTCAGGGACTAATGTGCGATATCTTGTGGTCAGATCCAAGTAAAGATGTTCCAGGCTGGGGACCAAATGAACGAGGTGTCTCATTCACATGGGGTGAAGATAAGGTTGCCGAATTTCTCAAAAAGTTTGATCTTGATTTGCTCTGTCGAGCACATGAGGTCACCCCTGATGGTTACGAGTTCTTCGCTGGACGTCAGGCAGTAACTGTGTTTTCTGCTCCTAATTATTGTGATTTTGATAACGCTGGAGCAATTTTAGTTGTGGGTCCTGATTTGATGTGTTCATTTTTAGTTTTGAAGCCTGAAAGGAAAGGTAGCATTGCACAGAAAGTATCGGAAACAACTGTCGTTGAGTTATGATTGTGACTTTGAACGGGAAGGGAGATAAATAGTAATAAAAGTGATTGAAGACGAAAGAATTTTCCTTCAAATTCTCTGATTTATGTTTACCATAGATAGGATAAGGTTTCAGTCTCAACAACCGAAAAATACAGTGATTTTCATTACATTTAATGGAGGTAATCTGGAAGCTATTAAACAAGCTACCTAATGAATTCTTCAACTGGTCGTGAATAGTTAAAATCCGGGTGTGATACAAGGAAGTGTTACATCGGGAAATAGTTGTGGGACGGTAGCCGTGGCCCATATGTGGCGTTTAGCCGTCGATCCCCGGCATATGGGTGTAACCACGGCATATGGGCACATGCCGGCATATACCGACCATCTTTGCTGAACAAATACCGACGTCCCCTGACTTGCTGGAACTTTTCTTAATTCGCCTGAAAATAAAGTACTGAAATAAAGATAAGAAAGGACAAGAAATTCTGTACTTAGCTTACAAGGACCAGCCCACAATACAAATGTCCGATGGGAGTTTTAGTTCGTTCCTACCCAGGTGTTTGGAAGAAAGTTTGATACCCCCTCGTACAACTGACCAGCATTCGTGTGAAAAAAAAACGTTATAGCCTTATTAAGGATACTTTATCACTCTCCCTCGTTCATCTAGCTTCACACAAGTGCTTATAGAACGAAAATACTGTAAATAAATGTTGCGGAGTCGCCCAATGGGTGACTTGGTCGAGCGACAAAGTCGCAGTGCAGTTTTGTGCAGCAACATGGTTGCTCAATTTATAATTACATCTGTTTCTCATTTATTCCACTGTCACTAACATTTTTGTTAACTTTATTTTGTATGCGTCATTCTACTAGCTTTCGACTTCGGCCCGCCACGATTATATATTGCGATGCCACTGCTAGTTAAAATCCACAAACATCTATGCCTCTGGTGGGATTCGAATCCGCGACCTTCGAGTCGGCCTAACGACTGTCTGGTCGGCTCCACTAGCAGTCTTGAAAGAGACAAGTTGATCAGCACCACAGAAATGTTATACACCATATTTCTTCACCATTCTCATTCTATGCTTTTAGTATCATCTCTTTGTTAACACCTTCACTCTACTGTGGCTCACGGTGGCTAAATGGTAAAGCGGTCACCTCTGGCGCTTGGGGTCGTCGGTTCTATTCCTTGTCATGACATGTGAGCTTTATGGTGGACAAACACCGTGTGTGTGGGTTATCGCAACTTCTCCCGTTTCTTCCCACTTTCTTCATTCCACCAATTCACCTATCATTAAAGAGGAGAGCAAAAGTTGCCTAAAGGCCTTAAAAATTAAATACGCTAATATTTCCGCAACTAGCAGCCGATTCTACTGATATTTGGCTCCTCGCTACTTTTGTCTTTTGTACCCAAGACATCTGAGAATCTTGTTCTCTGAGGCTATAACTGAAGACATATTAGATTCCTCTGTTCAAAAATATTGTGATTATCGAGAAATGATCAGAGGTCAATTCTTGGAACTCTTCTAATAATGTCTCAATACTTAGGGAGTTGATTATTTACACCAAGGAAGAAAATAGTTCCTTTAAAGAAATTCAAAATTATGCGTAGTTTAGGAGCTACAGGCGCTCAAAGTTAGGTTGCATCGTCACAAATGACCTCATATCTCGACACAATGACGTACCCGGTATCGGCTTAGTAAATCACAATCGAAATAATATCCGACACCTTGACAAAGCGGGATGTTTAAGAAGGTTTAGACCAGTGGATATTTTTTGTAGGCTGTCAAAGGATATTCCCTCAAAAGATGGTGGAATTCGCTTCGAAAATGCAATTTTGTAATAAGTTTGCAACCCTGAACTGGGATAGTTGTGGAGTCGAATTTGTAGGATTCGCACACATGAAATTGAAGTGTTCACACCTGGATTTCTCGTGTCTTCAAATTACTTCACGGATTTTAGTAACTGAACAGATAAGTGTAAATCTTTTGCATTTATTAGATAGGTGTGTGCCTTGTTATAATAGATACATTCCTACTTTTGAGATAGGGCGTGTATAATTTTTACGCGTCTCTGACACATGGAGACAAATTCGGGAGTGGGAAATTCTCCCTCACCCCATATATTCGAACAAATGAATGTACCTTTACAGGATGACATTGAACGGGCTTCAAGCCCCCCAACTTTAGATCCATTAGCATCTGTTCAGACACCGCGGTCTAAGAACAACACATATAAAAATTTTCACTTAGCTCACTATGTCGTCTATGCATGTGCAACTAAATTTAAGTAATCCCGCTGAGAAACCACACCCCCATGGGAATTGGTAAATCACTCTTTGCACAGCAAATCCCAGGTTTGGAAAGATTCGATATCATTGGACGATCACTCTTAAAATTAACTTTTGGTACGAGTGGACACGCCAATGCGTTTTTTGAAGTACCAATTGCTTGCCACGAACAAATGGACAGCATATATTTCAGATTGCGTCATTCATTCTATAGGAGTTTTGAGGGGCGTTGAGCTGAAGTTAATTCCTGAAGAAGTTATTCGGAATCCAATGTAATGCACCGGCAATCCATGTGAGACGTCTACATAAAAATCTTCCTGACGGTTCCAAAGAACAGACAGAAACGATGGTCGTCACATTCAATTCACAACTGCTACCACATGATTGCTACTATTATTTTATACATATTAATATCACCACCTATATACCTCCACTCAAGCAATGCATTAATGACTGTTATTGCTTCGGGCATATGTCACAAAATTGCCAATCCAAAACACAGCGTTGTAAGAAGTGTGGTCAAGACCATGATTATCGCGTTTGCTCTAACCTTCCGTACTGTTCCAATTGTCACCACCCTCATTCCGCGGATGAAGGGGGCTGCATTGAACGAGCACGTCAAAAACGCATTATTCAACTGGTAGCACATAACCATTTATCATATAGTGAAGCTTCTAAACAGATACCAAAAATGACGAATCAGTACTTTAGTACTCGGGCGGTTTCGCCACATGACGCGATTAGGTATCATACTCCTGTTTATAATACGGGAAATGTCAAATCTACTTATTCTGCGATGCTTCAAACCCCTTCTCGACTTCAGCAGAAAAAAAAACACGATCTCCTGTTACACTACAAAATGGTACTCCTAAAAGAACATATGCATCGACATCTCACGCTTCTAGAACTACACCTCAAAAGTCACGATCTCCTTTGCAAACCAAAAGGGTTCGACAATCGAGTTGTGAATAGCAGGATGAAGCTATGGTAGTCACTACGATTCCGCGTCAGAGAATGGCCGGAATAGAATCTGTCAACTCCTCTTCTCAACATGTATCGCGGAAAGATACAAGGGATACAGTGAATCCTGAGTCTAAAACTGAGAAAGCTATGAATCACTTTATGATACCGACTAAAACGATGAAATAATTCAATCAACTAATCTACCAAACAATAGATACTTGGCTCGCAGCTCAAAGAGGAAAAATGAACCTAATCAGCACCTTACAGACACCCTTAAAACATAACTCAATTCTATATTTACTGACACTCTTTCTCCTTATGTATCTCAATTCTCCTCTCACTCTGGATACAATTTTTTGTATCATTTAATGGACTTTACGTAATTAATCGTCCTTTATAACTACACTTTTTTCCATTCACTTGCACTTTTTTTCTTAACATGCGATACATTGTTCAACGCCATTACATAGTTTAATATTCTTATTTCATCTCATCATTTGTTCCCTCTCAAATTCTTAAATATCACATTGTACGCATACCACACTTATCATACCCTCGTACACATTTTTTTGTCCTTGTACAAGGGGCACACCTGTTCATGCAAAATATATTACTTTACATGGCCTGGATATATCAAGAGATATAATGGTTAAAAGGAGTTGGTGTACACACCGCTCATGAACTGGAACTGGAACTAGAATTTGTAGTGTGCCGACAAATATCCATCTCAAATTTGGTGCAGATATTTTGAACGGCGTTGAAGCTTTTGCAGAACTTCAATTTTATAGGCTGGCAACGCTGAAAAGTTTGATGTTTTTTGTGAGTGCGGACCATCGTAGTTGCTTTTCTACGGTGTCGAGTACTATTAATGCAAGTTTGGTGAGGATATGTGGAACGGTATAGAACTTCTTGCAGAAGCTGTGAAAAACTAAATTTGCAAATAAGTTTCGCAACACTGCCAAATGGAGGGGTACAGTTCCTTACCGTCATGCTTGTATTACGTAGAAGAATGATCTTGCAAACTTTGGTGCACATCCATTTAATAGTATACAAACCATTGTGGTATATATTATCATAAGATGGCAATATTGACATTTGGAGGTTCTTGAGGATGTGGAAATACTGACATCGTTTTTCTCTGATGCCGAAGAGCATTCGTTCCAAGTTTGGTGCCGTTATGCCGTACAGATATTTCTTTTATGGAAAGCAAGCTTAACGATGTAGATCACCCCCGCCATCTTGGTATGACCCTTCTATTGATTTACATGGGAATTGTTTTGCTTATTTTATGCCTGTCAGAAATAAAATATTCAAGTTCCGTTTTCACGAATGTGTCTTGCTGGTTATTTTGACTCTTGTATAATTTTGGTTTGTGAAATTTCTTCCAATATATAAGTATAATTAATTATTAATAGTTTACTATATAAATCACAATATATCAAGGGGAAATTACAATGTTCGCGTGTAAAATATTGCGTTTCTACAAAATAGCACGAGTCCATGATAACATGACGAGAAACTAGGCGAAAACAGAAGTTAAAAATTACGCTCCTGAGAGATGTAAGACGAGTAAAACAATTAACATGTAAATAAATGTAAAGTGCGTACCAAGATGGCAGGGATGGTCTACACCGTTAACTTCTCTGATTAATTATTTTATTATATTAAAATCAGGGAATTATATAGCTTACTTGTGCGTCGTGAATTAGCAATGTAAGGTAAGGTACACCTTCATATAAGGCAACATATTTCTATATTATGTCAAAACGTCTACAAATAGACAGTGTTCGATTTGTTATAAATTACGAAAAGAGTCCTAAAGCTAGTGGTTGCTGGTAAGTTTGGGTAGAAATACAAAGATTTTATCGTTGGTTGGGATGATATACGGGATCAAGAACCGAGGATTAAATCCTCAAGGACCAGAGAAAATCCCCGGCATTCCCCCTGACAAATCGAAAACTGGGTACAGGAAATCTGGTAAAAATCACATGAAAACTTTCAAACCCGTTTTTCGAGTAAGGGCTCATTTCCAAGCCCGCTTACGTTGCTTCCTTTGCTTGCGATTTGTGTGAATAGCCAATTGAAACACGTGTTACAACAGATAATAACACTACACCACCCAAATCGCAAGCAAAGCAAAGAACGCAAAAGTGTTTGAAAATAAGCCCTAACGTCGTTCTTCCGTCCAACTCCTCAATTTCAGGTGTATAGTTCAGATCGTGAGTATTTCAGATCAAGCTGACAGTAATCCTCTTAAAATCACGTTTTCCATCCCTTCCTTATGATTGATAATGAGAATACGCTTTCTATTTTGAGAAGTGTCTCAGTTTTTCTTCCTTTTATTTCTTACTGAAGAATGAACCATTATAGCGTTGCAATATATATTTAGATCCATCACGTCATTTGAAAACCCTGGAAAATATAACCAGTTTAGGATTCTTTTGTTTCATTTGGCATTCGGTCAAGATCATGGATCTAGGTACGGGAGACGGATCTACTTCTAGTGACTCGAAATTGAAGCCAGCGCAAGCCATTAGCACCTGAAAGGTGAAATGGAGGACTAAAGGCTTGGCGCCATATCCGGTTGGTTGCCATAGCAGCGTCGGGGGTCAAGTCTAAACAACAGTGAACAGTCAAGTAAGTTAGATGGTAGGAACGTAGACAGTAACTTGTGGAAGTAATGGCTGATTTTTTTGATTTTTTTGGTTTTCATCCTTTTAAAGCAACATGTCTCTCTCTCATTGTAACGTTTGCAACCTGGTACGAAGCACATACCCATGATGAATTATTATTATCGAAGAAACTACATAAACCAACCACTGTTGTTTAGACTTGAACATGGCGGGTTACCATGACAACCAACCGGATCCGACAGAAGACTTTTGTGGTCTATTGATTAAAAACAACAACTGAACATCACGTTCCGTACAATATCTTATTTAAAATATTTCAATCTTCCTTCTCTCTTCCTTAGCTAGATCTTCATCCATTCTTTGCTTCCACATACCCAGGCATAGGCCAACCAATAAAACGCAAGCAAATCCCAATTCGCCAGACAAGATTAATCGAAAACCGGCATCAAGTTGACACAGCTTAATCGTATTGGGCCAGTCGATCTATCCCCCGTATCTAAATCCATGGGCCAAGATGATGTATTACCTATGGTAATACAGTGGTCAATTTCAAAGAAACTAGTTCCTTATCTAGAAAGAAAAATCTGTATTACGTTCTCTTTATAGGTTCTCGATTCCCACATTTTCGGCGAATGGACTTTACAATAGATTATTTAAAACTACAAGAAATGGACTTTTTTTTAGTTTCTTAACAGTATAAAGAGTATTTTCATTATCATAAGTTGAAGATTTTGTGCTACTTTCTTTTAAAATCGAGGTTAGTTTACAAATGACAAACGATCCGCTGAGAAAACAAGCTAGGTACGCTTATTCATCGATAAAGCCAAAACACTGCTACACAAAAAGGAAGGCGGAACGGGTTGTAAAACTGGGTTATCGATTTACTATCGCGAGAAGAATGAATACAAATGGAACTATTTACTGAAAAGATGTGCGGAAAATAAATGTTGGAGTCACAAATAGTCTTATCCAAACAGAACGCGAGAGATGTAAATGGACGTGAAAAAAATATATATTAAAAATGTATATTTTTAGCTACGTTCCATATTATTGAAAAGATTATCAGGGTACGTTCTAATCATAAGTGATGGGTGCGTCTGGTTATTTAGGAAAAGTGTGTTTGTTCACCCACATATCAAAAGAATATTAACTTGTCATTTGGACATTGTATGTTGAGAATAATAAGATCGAACACGGCCTTGAAAATATACTAACGTGTAGATTTAAATAGATTAGTCTTTATCCGGTTCAAATTGATTATAAATCCATATGGAAAGACAAAGATCTCTTTCGCTAAATGGGCCGTGGTAGTTCAGTAATAGAGCGCTCACCTCTGGTGTGTGGGATCCCCAGTTCGATACCTGCTTGTGCCGTATGGGCTTTATGGTAGACAAACACCGTGTGCGTGGGTTTTCTCGGGGTACTCCCGTTTCCTCCATCCACTTTCTTCATTCAACTAATTCTCCCATCATCATTCATCCTGTATAAGCCGAAGTTGCCTAAAGGCACGAACCCGCATAATGGTACGCAGTGTTCGATTTATTATAAATTACGAAGGGGGGATACTAAAACTAGTGGGAGCTGGTTAGTTTCAACAAACTACCTGTTTGGGTAGAGAAACAAAGATTTTATCCCTGGTTGGGATGATATTCGGAGTCAACAACTGGGGATCAAATTCCCGCGCACCAGGGAAAATCCCCGACATCGCTCTGGTAAATGGAACACTGATGGTACGGATAGAACTCTTGAAAAGGTTATGAACTTTCTTCTCTGAAAGATTGAACACTTTAGGCTTTGAACACTTTAGTTTGAACATTTGTAGGAGCAGAATGGCAATTTTGTACAACGAAACCAACACATTGGAGACATATGAAGGTGTTAGAGGTCGTTGCTTTACACTAACCTTAATCGAGAAGTATACTCACAATCAGAAATTCTGCTTGTTGTTTTATACTAGTGGTTCCAAACTTTTACCTAATCGCAGCCCCCTTGATTACAATAATAATTAATCCTAGAGCTCGTCACATGCAGTGAAATAAACATTCCCAGCAAGCCAGGGAACGTTGGCAAAGGTAAAGCCGACGTCGGGTTTTGAAAAACAAGGAGACGACGCGGCGGCATGGGTTACACCCTTATGCCGACAAGTCGGGAGATCGACGGCGGTCCGGTAAATGGCGCTTTTGGGTCGCGCCGACCTTTCCCCAACTACTAGTTGGTCGGATCACCGTCGGAGTCGGCATTTGGCTTGCAGGGATTAACATACTTTCACAATAATTTTTGTAAATAAATACGAGTCAATCCCACACATTTCATTAAACAAAAAATGCAGATAATTGTTTAACACACCTTTGAGGACAACATTGAAAAATAAGCAGGTGAAAGAAATCAATTAGTGAAGAAAAACCGAAAACAGTACGGATATTCTAATGTCGGCAAGAAATATATTTATGTTATGTGGGAAACAGAGTAAAAGGTTATTTGTAGATGTGTAGTTGATATGGTTTTGCAGATTTTCACAGAACATTTCGCGGACCCAAAATTCCGCGGATCACAGGTTGGGAACCACTATCATATATTACTTCTACTACTACACAAATAAAAAAAACGAAATAACGATTACTTTGCAAAATGAAAACTCTTTATTGTTTCAGAAACTACAGTAAAAGATACAGAAGTTTCATAAATAGATTTATATATATATGTATAGATTTCTTTACATTACATTAAATGTGCTGTGTCATATTCTGAGATTCTACACATTAGATGACAAGAAAACAATGTGTATCTGATTATTGTCTTACCTTGGCAAAATGGACACCACCAGCTGACTATACCATTCGACATTAAAATTTATTATTTATTTTTTTATTTTTAAAAATCTGCTATTTAATTTAAATCGTGAGCCAGTATTCCTGGAATTAATTTTGTTACATAATACTTCGTTCATGGGAAATTGGCTCAGTAACTTTCATTAACGTTAAATTTACAACACTGGCAACTTATTTCATATTTTGCTTAAACTATTTCATATGAACTCACATTAGCACTGTGTCTGAATAAACTATTTTATACTCAAGGTTGGCCGTTGCATCGTAGATGCTGTCAATTATACTAAATCTAGTACACTCAACGGTGCATCTCAAATTCGGATGCAGTCTAGGGTTAGAATTAAACAATGTGCTATAATTTGTTAGTAACGAAAAGAAAGGTAAAATTACGAGAAAAGGAAACAAAGATCAAAATATGATGCATCACTAATCATTAAATAACGCAATAACAATTCATTTCTTTAAAAATGTACTCAAAGTGAAATCATAAAACTGAGTTTAAAAATTAGATAAACTAGTGTACATATTAATGTCTTTTCAAATGCACTGGATAGAAATATGCTTATTACTGTACAACTATTCTCAATTTCTTGACTACAGAGCTTTTGTTTTGGGACAAATTTAGGATATATTACTGAAAAGCAAAGTGAAATAGACACAGCGTTCCATTTGCCTGATATACAGTATAAAAGTTAAGGGTACTAAGTGTTTATAGAATTAACCAATGACCTCTATCTAAAAGAGATACTGGACTGACTGCTGCCATTGAAATTTTCATGCGTATATGCAGATAGGGAACGGAGATGATATTTAATTTTATTTGTCCACTTCCAGGCTAAGCCAATATGGACCAAATATTCGGTTCTGACTCAGCTTTTTACGCTTGATATCGCTGTGCGGTCCGTTTCTTATTTATGTCTTAATTCTCGCAAAAGAAGGTAAATATTATTTGCAGTATATTCTATTATATGGAGAGTAAAGTTATCTATTATATGAATAACTTATGAATTCAGACTTAAATCAAAAAACGGTTCGCACAGCGATAAGAAGCGTATAAAATTGAGTTAGAACTGAAAATTTGATCCACATTGGATTGCACTGGAAGTGAACAAACTAATTTAAATATTTGTTCTGTCTGCTATCGTTCGACACTAAGCAGTCATTCCAGTATCATTAGGTAGAGCTCGATGGAATTAACTAATAGGTTGTCTCACACGTGACATAGTTGAATTAGCCAAGGTTATTAGAATTAGATAGGTCAAAATTGGAAACCTGAATCCGAACGTAAGAGCGCCACTCTGTCAGTTTGATGTGCGCAGTCAGAATTTACGAGAGTGGTAAGATTTATTTGAGTTGCTTAATTAATAGTATATGTTCAATTAAACTAGTATATTAATATTAAAATAATGTGTACAGAGCAATGTCCTAAATTCTGGCTAGGTACACCAAGATGACGGACTGACGCTGTTACGTTCGGATTGGTTTTCTTTATCTTGGCCTATCCTCTGATTCTAATATCCTTGGTTAAATTAATGACGTCATTTGTGAGGTAACCTATTAATACTATAAATGTTGATGAGAACCATGTGAATAATGATCGAGAAGAAGCAGAATGTTTTCATTGGAGTTCGAAAGAAATTAAACAGAGAAACGGAACAAGATGAAAGTACATAGATATTAAAGCAATAAAAGTGAAATGAAGCTAGAATAATAAGTGAAACAAAATGATACGATAAAAGTAAAGTTATGGAAAGGGGGAAGAAGAAGGATGAGAAACGTCAAACCGTGGTTCAACCAGTTCAATGTTGAAACTCATTTTGATGATTTTCTCACACATCAGACGCACATCAATAAAAGCTATGCGGAAATAAATGGGTTGTTCCTTCTTCAAAAAAGGAAAAAAAGAAAAGAAAAGTCGATACATTTAGTAATTAGAGAACAGTGAATGAGCGTTTTGATTCTTAACAGATCTTGAGCAAGGAAAGGGGGCTTATTAACAGTATATTTATATCCAATCTTTTATATCTCTTCAAAACTTGCAACACTGATCGTACAAAAGTTTGAGCCCATGATTGTCACGTTTCAGGCTACTTATTATTGATATGACTTTTTTTTTAGATCTAATTCACAACGTTGATAGCTAACAAATCCTTCAATTAGAATGTGAATGAAGCAAAATATCTATTAACAAAAATAATGGAGTGTTTGCTTTCTTTGCAAATGATACGAGTTGCTACTAATCAAAATTTTCTATTCTTATAGTTTTCAAACAAAATTTGTTGCAAGTAATGAAACTTCTTTGTTCTTAGTTCACTCTTTTTGTTTGCAAAGACGCTACAGCAAATCATCTCAAGGCTCTCTCCAATACTTTCGAAAAAGTGAAAAGTTTCAAATTGAGGTGAAATAGTATGTTGGAACCATTGATCTGTACTTAACAACACTGGAGAGCTCGATTAGTATCTAAAACCACAAACAAGAGGAAATATTTAACCTTGTTTGTCCAGTTTCCGTTTAATTTAAAATGGACCAAACTTTCAGTTCCAATTCGAACAAAGTTTTTTATGTTTCTTATCGCTGTGTAGACCCTTTTTAAATATATATCTTAATTCTTGGCTTATGCGTATACAATAATAGAACATCCTGTAAATAATATTCACATTATTTTCAAGAATTAAGTTATAAATCGAGACATGGACCATACAGCGAAAACAAATTTAAAATTTGGTTCCATTTGGATTAAAATGAAAGTGGACAAACGAGCTGAACTATTCACTCTTATGCCTGGCTTCAGATATTAAATTGATTTTTAATGCAATCGAGCGCACCAGCATGATAAAATACAGCTCACTGACTTCAACAAGCCGGCTTTTCATGCATGTGCTCGACGCGTGTTTTGCTTGCGATTTTTATGAGTAGGTAATAAACTTAAATGAAAAGCCGGCCTTAGAATGGCATCTGATACTAATCAAGATATAAACGTTACTAATAAGCTTAAATCAAAAACAAATTTAAAAGGGCATCAGGTATAAGAAATGAATTTTTACTTTTCGGCCAAGAGATCGTTGTTAAAACGGACGGAGAAACTTTGGAGGGTTAAATGTTAGAAGAATCAATTACGCATTTCAAATATGTGCAACACGAATAAATTTCCCGTTGGTACAATTTCTGCTTCTTACATAGCCTACAAGATATCCATTATTAAAAGAAAAAAAATCAAAACATAGATTTTCTTCGTACTACAACTAAACGCAGAGAAAATTAATGGGTGCTGTCTAAAATTTACAACTGTATTGGAACTTTTATAAAAATACGAATTTAATTCAAGTAAGTTTAGTTTTCTTATAGAACTGATAATTAAAGTTAATAATAATAATTTATTTATTGCGATGGGTTTTAGATATTCCCCGGATCTAAGAAATGAGATGACCTAACCAACCTTAACCTAACACTAAGACAAATTTAAAAGCTAGTTAAAGTAACTGGATTATGTAATTACCTAAATTAATATACCGATTGCTGGCAACCAGAGCTGGTTGCGTCCATCTTGTTGCAAAAACGGGTTAACCTACAAGACAACCTGTTGTTGTTCCTTGTGGTGTGTGTGTCTGTCTATAAAATGTTAATGTCCACATTCTAACGATGTTGCCTTTTAATAACAGTAACGAGCGGCCGTGGCTTCGTGGTAGAGCCTTGGTTTAGTATTCATGAGGTCGTGAGTTCAGTCCCACTGGCCGATCATGCTGACTGAGGTTTTTCAAGGATTTTCCTGAATCACACCAGACAAATGGTGGTATGGTACCTTCAACGTCAACTCTGGCCGACGCCTTCCCGCAACCTTCTTCCTAACCTATATTGGCGTGAGCCTTAGATGCCTGAAGGCCATAAATAAAATTCAAAATTTTAGGAATAGTCTCAGGGCTGATTTTTATTAATATAAACCTTGCAATAGGAACATCCCCAAAAGTACAATTGTGGGTATTGGCAGGTCTGGTTGTCAGCCGTCGATACTGTCACTGTTTAAACGATCCGGAGTAGAATATAAAAGTTCAGCTAATTGATTTTTTCAGTACGTTGCATTGCTTAAGAACAATTTATATCATTCTCCTCGAAAATCTCTATCATGAGTCCAACTGACTCAAATTTCTATCACCAACTGACCTCAAATATTTTTCTGTACTTCTATATCCCATTTTCCTGAGGATCTTGATTGTGTGAAACTCCATGCATTTAAAATCCGTGGATCATATTCTAGTTCATATTCAGCATTTAAAATCCGTGGATCATATTCTAGTTTATATTCAGCATTTGTTGTTAAACGGAGGATATAAGTTGGTCACCTTATTTGCTTTTCAACTAGACGCACGTTTGCTTAGATGAAACTCCATCTTCCCATGGTTTAACATATAAGATTGCATTGTAATATTCAGTGATACATGTGAATACGCAAGACACCGCTTTCGCTTCTAATAGGAATTCGGGAAGTCGTAAACTACGACATATACAATTCGTTCGTAAATATCTGCATACTTGTGGAATAACTGCTACTACCGTATAAGCCAAAGTATGATTGTTTGATTAATTTACGATTAACGTTCTGCGCAAGCTTTTGAGTTTCTAAAGACCTAACCTACACTATTTGTTAACGTGGACTCCTAACCACACCGTTCACCAACACATTCGATCTTTAGACCACGATCACAAAAAAAGGCTAACCATTTAAACAACAGGGGTCCACAGATATATCTCCTTTCTTTCCTTGTATTTATATTATGTATTTCTTGATGTACATCTTGTATTTATTTATAAGTATTTCATTATATAATGAAGAAACAGAGTACTTTTTAGTTGTAACTAACAACAAATCAACGTATTTATGTACTTTTTGTGGGAGGAGGGGAGAGAAGAGGGTAGCCCACCGGTACTCCGGTAGACCCACCATCAAGACATATTCTAATAACCTACGTCAATGATCTGTCCTCATTGATGTCTACATATCTATAGTTTTAAAAATGAAATATTTTCCATATTTTAAGAAAAATAAATTTCTTATTGTTACATTTTTTAAAAAAAAAGAAAAAAGAAAATGGTATAGTCAGCTTTCCTCGAAACAAATTTATCACAGACAAACCCACTTGGTAACCAAAAGGAGAAAGAAAAATATTTGACATTTTATATATACACCAGAAATTAAACAAAAAAGTCCAATAGTTTCATCGATACGCACAAAAGTTTTGAAATAAAAATAAAAGTGCTGTAATAATTTAAATACATTCTTTATGATGTATTAGCACTGTTGCCGTAGGGAGTTATCTCAGCTTAATGACTTGTGTTACATGCAATTAATTTGAGATTATAATCTCCAAGTATAGAAATATAGATATCAATCAACTATGTAACATTTCTTAAAATTTTGATATTTTTCCATGATTTTTCCTAAACAGATATTTTTATGAAAGGAATAAGTGTGATACGACTATAAATTTCGATTGTTCCTCAGTCATTTCACAATAAATATGCATTCAAGAACTTTATAAAGAACGAACATTTATTATATAAAGAACAAAACAAAAACTGGCAATAATTTATTTTATTAAAGGCATTCTGTAAACCAGCCATAAATTTACTCTTCCGATTGTACACTCACGAGTCAAGTATTTAAGTCGTTAGAACAAGATATTTGTGAAAATAAGTTTGTGAATAATGTCCGATCGCTAATTAGCGTTGTGATAGACTTATATTTGGAATGGCGTCGTTTATCCCTCCCCATGAGAAAAACTCGGCGGGCCACCGGAGGCCCGCCGAGTTTTCTTCATGCGGATCACTACGATCTTTAAACGTTTCATGCCAAAACGGTTCTTTTCTGTTCTGTTTTATTAAATTCTCAAAGCTAATATTTCAAAACTCAATTGAGAGACACATACGTCAAATATATTAGTTAATCTTATAATAATTGTAAATGTTATTTTAAAGATACGCAGTTTAAAATATATTTCTTAAATATTTGTCCTTGACAAATAAGATAGTCAGTCAGAAGTCATGGTCACACTCCTTTCTTTCTTCAAACACTATCCCAATGCTCCTATTTGATGATAATAACACTTACAATTTCATCATCTATTTGAAATTCACTTCCAAAATTTGAAATATTCTTTCGAGTGCACTATGGAATGTAAAATTTTGACGTAAGGTTCGAATAACGATGAATTAGTAGAGAAAATCACTGATAATTTCTTCGGTGGCAGCTAGCATCCGCCATGTTTTTTTTTTTAATTTGCAGAGCTATGTAAAACACATTACTGTACAACGCTGACTGTCGTACGCTTTCAAATAATACCTCATTTGACACATAACAGACCGTAACTTCACAATATCTGGCGTTTTCTCCATTTTCAACCAGGTTCACGGAAAACGTACGAAAATCGGTCGTAGCTCAGTTTGTAAAGCGTTGATTTAGCAGTCGGACGGTGGGAGGTTTTTTTTGTCATACCAGGTAAATACCGGGATGGTACCTAAAACCCGACCCTGGCTAACTGGCTCTACCTGGCCTGAACCAGAGGTGTCTAAATTAATACATACGAAAATGTCGAAAAATATTTTCAGACACTTGGCAACCCTGGCGTTGGTCAGAGAGTAATCAACCCTTCTGCAAATGATTGTCTACTTGAATGAGGATACGATATTTAAAAGAATCAAATCTAGGTGCAGTAGATAGAAGAAGAAAAATCGAGTATATATATATATATATACTCACATGTAGCATTTCTACAATTTCTCACCCGAAGAATCTTTTTTTTTTTTTGGTAAGTTCGTGTTCGAATGTCACATATTCAGAATATGTAACGTTTTCTGTTCTCAATCTATTTTCGGGAAACAAAGAAGAAAAAGTACGGGAATAATTTCTAATGTTTCAACTATAGCAACATCGGCCTGCCAGCATTGCTAGTCGGAGAATTCAATGTTGATAAAAATAATCGAAGTCTATTACCAGTAGATTTCAAGAAGAAAAGAAAAATTAATATGGACAAACACAAAATTAAGCAAAATGAAAAAATGCTAGAAGAAAGTTTTCCAATATCCGCATGCTTCCAGGTATATTTAAGCAAAACAACATTTATAATAGCTATTTGGAGTGAAGGGAGTCAACTCTGTGTTTAGGACGAACTTGCCCTTCCGCGTGAAACGGTTAAAAGAGCGTAAGGGTTAAACGGCTCAATTGCAAAATGAATGACCATTCACTACGCTAATCAGCGACCAGAAATTAACCATGAAATCGATTTTTAAAAAACATTCTAGGCCCAGAAACGTAAACAATTTCCTTGGCACATTCACAGTCGACGGGAACATATTCTAAGTCCAAAAATGTCCACAACGTAAAAATATCTAACCAAAACTTCCATGAAGTTTTAAAATTAATATATCGTAACTGATTTTGTTTCATGTTGTTACAATGTTACCAGATAATGAAATATTTGCAGACTTAAGAAAGTTTATCTATCGGCTAATTTTTTATCAAGATTAGAGCTTACACGCGAAACCAAAGTAATTTTTCCTTTTCCATAATATAAACAGAGACATAATATGCGTGTGTATGTTAGAGATTCAGAATATCCTTTCTATTTGATGATAAGTTGGTCTCCTTTAAAAAGAAATGCATGTTGTAACATGTTTTGTTTCTTAATGAAAAGAAATTTTCAATATTATTTCAACATGATATCATATTACTCATTAATTAATATTTTCTACTCATAGAAACACTTCTCAATCCTTAGAGCAGTACAATATAACTACCTACGAATCAAATATCACATAATATGCTACTGAACCTCTATCAAAAAGTAGTTATCTTTTTATGGACGTATAATATAATTAATTTGATACAGTTAATTTTTTTTTTTTTTAAGAAAGAAATATTGTTCAACAATTGAAAACTACTAATTGAAACATATAATTTCTTCTCATAACTTTATCTCACATATGTTCAAACCATTATTATGTTTATGCCAGTGAGAAAATTTCCAGAGAATTAGGGTTGGAAACAACTCTCAACATGGAAATCGTTCTTACTTCAAAGAACAAAAAAATAAATATTTTCACAAATTCACGAGCAAGAATGTGATGAATACTACAAAGAAACTTAATCCTGCATAGAAGTAGGTCAAGAATGTGTAGAGCGCCTCCACATCCTACTGCGCCATTCATGGCGCATGTATATCACACAGGGGATAACTTTACCTTTCTTTTATAAAATAAAAGTTCTTTGGTGTACAGAATCGTCATTTAGGAGTATAAATAACACATTGAAATAAAACGGGAGCAAACTTTCGCCATAATAGGTATGTTTACGGAAAGAAGTAAGATAAATATTAGAGAGGAAACGTTGGCAAGACCATTCTAGGCATG